>VZRO01003849.1:121905-183087 GCA_013397915.1 Daphoenositta chrysoptera | reverse complement strand
ATATATATATATATATTGTAAAAGTGCAAAATTTCTTCCCACATCTGTTTTAATATCAACCTCTCATACTTAACATGCTGTGGAAAAGTCATACATTCAAGTGTACAAGTACTTTTGTAGGTGTAATTTTTCCAAATTCTCACATAGGTGAGCCTTCCTGTATTCCTTCCAGTAGCAGTTTGTACTATTCTGGTGAAATCCACCTTCAGTTCAAAGTAATGGATTTTTTGTTACAATTTTTTAATGTCCCTTTTGCTTTATTTGTTCACCCACTATCCATACACTATATATCTTATGTTTTACATGCAATGTATTTTGTTTTCATTGATCAAACCACACAAGGTGCAAGAAAATGGAGTCTTCAAAACTATCAGCACATAATTGTCATGAAGATTATCTATATTGTGAAAAACTCACGAGTTTGACATTTCATCCTTTACACACATAAGCAACTCTGCATACTGAGAAGACAATTAAAAGTGCTGAAAATCCTGGTTTTCAGTACAATAAACAAAGAACAAGGCTCTCTTTTTTTTTAGCTGTGATCATATAATGAAACTGCAAAAACCTAAACTTGTCCAGAAAGCACTAGATGTGCAATTTTTATGGTTTATTCAAAAAGCTGAGGAGAGATTTTCAGCCTAGGACATGGAAGAACAATTTCTGGATTTTCAGCTGCAGCTTAACACCTCATATTGTTAGAGAAATCAAGAAAGCTCTTTGCTCTTTTATTTTCTTGTCTCTCTTAAGTTTAGTTTAGAAAAGTTCCTATTTGACCAAAACTATGGAGTTAAATTCAGTTCTTCCAAATAGTTAAGATGTTGTGAAAAAAAGAAAATGTTTTGTGAAATTTATATTTGAAAAGCTCAATAAACCTCCTAAACTACTTCTTACTTGCTTAACCAAAATTGTACCACTCTTGAAAAATATACAGAAGAGCATACAGTGTAATAATCTTAAGATAAATTTCAATGTAAATAAAATTGATATCTGTTCTCATGAACTGTACTGATGGTACCGAGAAAAGTTCTCTGCCTTTCTGGTGACGCACTTTACATTGCTTTTAAGTATTCTGCTGATTGTTAAAGGCAGACTGAATCAAGGAATGACGGGCACTACTTGGGGTGTTTGCTGAAGAAAACTTATCAAATTCACACAATAACTGTGCACTTGAAGGTAATGGATAATTCTTACACAGTATAAATTGATATCACTACTTACACAAAACTGTCATTGGCAACCATATTATAAATTAGATGTGAATATACAATGCCATGAAACTTAAGCAAAATATTTCGCAGTGGCAGCTAGAGCCCTGGATGGGCCTGGCAATCAAGGCCCGGGTAACCAGGCTTGAGTGCTCCTTGAAAGAAAACCAGGCTGGCCTTGTCTTCTTTATTCTCCCATTTTCTTCATTGAATTCTGATGTCAAATGCCTCCCTGTCCCTAAGCCAAAAAATGTGTGTTTTCTGATTCCAGCAGAGCTTTTTGGTGTGCATGAGCCAGGATATCCAGCCTCTTTGTGATACCTAGTGCTTACCTTGCATTTGTCTGGCAACTTTTTATCCCTTCATTGCTTCCTTGCGCAACCACACAAAAATATGTCCTTTCTATGGTCACATTACTCTCATGCTTATGTAAAATGCTTGTGTATGGTGTTTTGCTATTCCAAGAAAATATTACTAAATTCTGTTATTAATAGCAAGATTTTGTTCATGCTTGGATTTAAGGGAAGTTGATATTAGCAAATCTAATTTTAATTGGAATACCTTTAAAACATCCAGGTGTCAGAAGGTCCTGCTTTGACTACATTGTCCAAATGGAACATTACATTTAGTGGTTTCTAAAAGAAGAATATTTTATTGTGATGTTAGAAGTAGTTTAAAACATGCTTTTTAACACTAGCAGAAAAGTCTTTAGGTTTCATTAATTTCCATTGTAGACCTACAGTAGATTATTCAATGTCCTGCTGAGTAACAGAATTCTTTGTCTGTTGTGGGACTGCAGGTTTCGTGCTCCAGTTTCTATCACTAAGGTTTCTGTGTGATGCCTTGATCCAAAAGCACACATAATTAAAAGGAGTCATCCACCCCTGTCACATATGCCATGTTGAATTTCATAATTCTGCAGTTCCCTTAGGCACACAGCAGGGCTTACTCTTCAAAACTCCATGTCCTCTATGTTATTACTTATCTACTAAGTAACATCAGTGCTGAATTCTGCTCCAGGCTGCTTTATATCAGAGAGCTACCATTTCAACACAATGGCAAAGTGGCATATCCTGAGTTAACAATAATAGATTCTAAGTAAGGTAGCTATTTCCTTCACCTCTTCTCATGCAAACAACAGTAGGCATGATGTGATGGTGCTGTTATTACTATTCTTTGTGCTGCTGTAAAAATATGTAGATACTGCTAAAAAAATTATTGAAATACAAGTAATAAAAAATAGTACATTTTTCCACTTTTCAAATCAGAACTTGAAGCCTTCTTCTGGAAGGGTAACTGTGCTTGTTTCAGAATGAAATCCTGGACTAAATTTTGAAGTATACGAAAAGGTTATATAAACTAAATAGACAATTCCTTTATTTATCACAGCTCTCCTTTAACCAAACATTAAGCCTAATACAAGAGTTTTGTAAAGTCACCTAGGATTAGAGCTACAAGAATGTAGGTCCAAATTCCCCGAAAATGTTTTTGCTTACTTCTAAAAAAGAAATTGGACTAATACTAATTTAACACAACCCTGAAATGATTTAAAGATTTCTGGAAATGTAACTTTGAGCCACAGATAGAAATCTAAAGCCTTTGAAAACTAGATGACCAAAACCAAATTAAACCTCTTTCATGTAAAAACCTTGATCATGCCTGGTTTGCAGTTAATTTGCATACATAATCTATAAAATGTACTGACTCCTATCTTAATGTGTTTTATAAACTGATTGCTATTTGAGTGGTAAAAAATGCACAAAGTAGCCAACCTTTTCCATGACCCATATTATTAGATCCTTTGCCCCACTGTGCAACAGGTCTATCCATTCTTCTCCTGCTAACATACTTGCAGAAAGCTTTTTTACTGCACTTCGACTCCCTTGCTAGTTTCAACTCAAGGTGAGTTTTGGTTTTCCTCCAACCATTCCTACAAGAAGGGAAATGCCTTTGCATTCTTCCCATGTAGCCTTGTGCCATCTGTGCGCTTCCTTTTTGTAGCTGAGCTCAGTCAGGACTTCAGTCTTCATCTATGTTGACCTTTTCCCAGAGTTGCCTGACAAGAATAAACTGTTCTTGTGCCCTGAGGAGGTTGTGTTTGAAGCTCAAACAGCACTTGTATTCAGCAAATGTTCATCTAAAATATATTAATATAATGTATGATTTAAAATAGCAACCTTAAGATATTTTTTTTCTACATCAGTTGTCTTTGGTTTGGTTTGGTTTTGGTTTGGTTTGTTTTTTTCTGGAAGCTTGATACCTTGCCATCTAATTTAATTTTCCAGGATGCCAGTAGATATCCAAATCCTTGTAGATCAAAAATATTGTCCTCAGCCTTCTCTTCTATATTCCAGCTTTCTCAGTATGGGAGCATGATAGTCTTTTTTCAGTAATGAAGTACATGTAAATACTAGGATCAGTGGATAGATTATACTACTACTTCGGTGTAGCTTCAGTCTCATACTCTAAAACACACTTTATTACAATTAACCTATTTGTTAATTGTCAACTGTATGTCCAGTTAACCCATAAATGTATGACCACTTGTGTGCAAATGAAAACATTTAAATGTTAAAATGTTTCTAGATCCCAACTTTGCCTTTTCTTTTTTTTCTTATTAGATAATAAAACTTAGAAAATCCATCCTCCCAATGGAGAAAGAAAAAACAAAGGTAGAAAACCTGGAGAATTTACCTAGGATTAAAAGCCAGTTACAACTTCTTGTCCTTCTTACATTATGAGAAAGTTACGGACAGATTTAGAATCACAGCAGCAAGCTGTGAATGATATATGAAATGAAGAATTCCTGCTGATTATACTGCTGTGCTGTTTGCTATGACCTATAGACATTCAGGTGCACAATATTCATATTGTGGACCGAAGAATAGCCATGGCAGCGAAATACTTTAGAAGTAAAATAAACTATATTTATGTGTGAGAGTTTTAAATTTTCAATGTATGCTCTATTTTCCACTTCACATTCTTTCCTTCAATCACCCTGTTTCCAGACTAAAACCCACAAAGAAAAGAGCCTATTCTCCAAAATAGTCTACTTAGCCTGGTAAAGACCCATTATGGGTTAAAATTTTTTTCCTCTTCTCATCCCTAGGCAAGACATAAAATTTTGTTTTATGCATGAAGATGAATGGAAGCAACTTGCAAATGGAATGGAAAATAGGTTACAAGTGGTTTTATTTGCCTAAATTTGAAGGCCCTTATCACAGAATCCCTACAGATACTGTCAAATACTCACATACTTTTCTGGTGTTATCCAATGGGCTGGACTTCTGTTCTATGCCAAGTGAACCAAAAGGAGTTACCTCCTGATTGTGCAGTATCAATTAAAGAAGAATCAAGCCTATAGATATGCAATGCTCATCAGTAAACAAATAATCTCTCACCAGAAATTACCAAATGTGTGTTAACTTTACTTATAATATATATTTATCACTAGTTAGGTGTAAATTTTAAAATTTGTGCTTAATAATTAACTTCTTTCTAAATTCTTTTAAAACTTCTATCTCCTCAGGTAGGGTTTTCAGATAGCGCAGACAATTATTAGGTAAGAAATACATATCTCTCCTTAATCTCTGGATCCACTCAATTGTTGCATTGCAACAGCAGTATTCCTTTTAGTGGAAAGATAGTTTTAATTTGTGCGGGTTTTCCTGATTTATTTAAGTTTGTCAAAAAGAATAGAAGTAGATGTTACAGCTCTTTCTTTTTCTTCCACCTTTTTATTCTTTTGCCAAAACATGCATGGGTTCACAAAACAGTGTCATGACACAGCCACACTAACAGAGCCCAGCATGCCATGTTGACAGTGATGAGACACGAAAACTGTAGTTACTGGGTGGGTAGCCAGTAGGGATTACTGATGCAGTGTCTAGTACAGTGGAAATTTGTGGATTTTCAGTTGGGGTAAAAATTTAAATTGTGAGTAAAAAAAAAGTGGATTCAGAAAAAAAGTTTTACGAAATATCGTGGGATTTAAAGCTGTACTTTAATGTGATCTTTTCAGTATTTTTTTTAGTAAAAGCTTGGGATATCCATAATTCATCTGCTGCTTGATAATGTCTTCATGGAGATGTTGATGTTCTCCCATCCCAGAGATTTCTGAAGTATATTATTTAGTAACCTTTCCGACAGGTATTACAAGTAGTAATTGCTGCAAGATTAGAGAGGCTTTATCACTGAGGAAGCCTATGGTTAAGTTTAGACTTGTCTTTTAGACACTTCCAAATCCCTCACAGCTATAGTAAAGAATCGGACCTTCCTTTTAACCAAAATTGTGGAACAGGTCTCTATGCTTACGCTTTTTGCACGAGTGCAAAGGTATACATGTAAGGGCAGAAATTGTAGAGGAGCAATGGCGTATCATTCCCAGTACTAGGGCAGAGGGAGGCCGGAGGCTCCCCGGGTACCAGCTGGCAGGAGTGATGGACAATCCACCAGGACAGGGCCTCACAGCCAGAGCCCGTGCTGCCCCTGCAGCCAGGGAGCAGGGTGGGCCTGGGGCAGCCTGGGACACGAGGGACAGCTCTCTAGGGATGAGCTGAAGCTGGAGCGCAGCTAAAGCTGGGTCAGCACATCACCCTGTGAGTGAGGATCAGAGTCAGGCCTGGGGAGGGGAACCAGGGGCAGGCACAGCTTTGAGGCAGCCAGGAACCTCTACATTAGAATTTCGGCTTAGTTTTATTGAGAAGTTTGCTTTTGAAGTGACTTGTTTCTACTCTGATTCACATTATGCTTTCAAATCATTTTTACTTGGTTCCTTTCTTTTGGATGAAATTATTTAGAAAGATGCTCTCCAGAATCACACTGAATGTTCTCTGATTGCTACTGGTTATCATGTTCAAGTTGCCAAAGTGGAATAAGTTCAAAGTTAAATTTCTTATCTTCTCAATACTGTTCCACTGCATGGAGACTTAAATAAATTGTGCTATTTTTCACTTGTAACATGTGTGTAGACCTAGGCTAGCTTTGATTTCTATGAATATGGCTGTCCTTCAATGACTGCATGCAGCAATCTGAGTCAAGCATATTTTCATTATCACTAGTTTTGCCATTAAATTCCTTCTTATGGCATCGAGAAAGCAAACAAAGCTGGCTAATATTTTAGTAGTTACTACTGCTAGTAGTCTTAATATTACTTGTAAGTTGTGGCCTGTTTCTAGTGCTTTCTGGCAAATTCTTCTTTAGGTGATCAAAGGGAAAGAATCAATTATCATGAGAGTTCTCATCTGTCTAATTATCCAATTGCCCATGCTAAAATAACATTTAAAGGATCCAAAGTTCTCAAGCTCTTTTACCTGAAAACTTATACCACTTATTTCAAATTACACTTTTTCATTGCAGAGACTACAGATTTAACTCTGACATCTACCTTTCAGGGAAGTGTTTCAGCTCCTATGAAGTGATTAGTTCATGACAGAGACAGACTGTTGCTATTCAGGGAGTGTAGCATGATGTCATACCTGAGATTACAAATCCTTCCTCACTTTGTTGATTCAGCTATAGTACATTTTGTTCCATAGTTGGGTCAGTCATAGCTTCTATTCTCTTTGCTGGTCTCATTTGAGAGCTGCATTCATACTCAATAGATAGCAGAGAACCTGAACAGACTAATGCTGTCTTGCACTGTGTCACTGTCATAATAATTTGAAATAGTGTGAAAGTCAGTGTCATGTTTTACCTAAATGATAAAATTACACCAGATATGTCTTCTGCAACAATACCTAATGTGGAGCCCACTGTGGATTGGCTCCTGTAGTAACATATAGAAATGCTATAACTATTCATCTGAAAATCTTAATGAATAACTCACATTTTCACTGATTACAATATATATAGGTAAAGAAACTTATATGAAGACATCAGAATTTGTTTGTCAGTTCATTCATGTAATTTCTTTTTCCTTGCATAACTATATGTAATTAATTTTCAAAATCCTTAAATAAATCTAGATCTAATGTACTTGCCTTATTTTAAAATTTTTAAAATGCACCATTGATTTAAGGAGTCACCAAATTCTTTGCTGATAAACCTAGAATGAATACAGCAGTGAAGTAGTATCAGTAGATCTATTAATGCCCACATTTAAACATGACTCACTGACAGAAGTAGAAATTCCTTCACTTCAGTCAAGATGATAGATTTGGCTATGCATTTTCCATTATTATATGGCTTGCAGAATTGTGCATGAAGCCTTCATTATCATTATGGGAAATGAATGACATTGCCAATTATTTAAGCTGGAATAATTTAGGAGCTGGCTGAACACAAGCTAGTATGAACAGAGCTGGAAAACATTACTTAAAAAACAAAAGCAGGGTCTCTGGCAGAGTTACTTAAATATTTTTATGTGTTATTACCAATGGCAGAACCATTCATGGAGACTGGACTTGGCTTTTTAAAATGATATTTGCTTCAAATTTTCATTGATATCCTAAACTGCACCAAAAAAATTTCTTATCTCAATGTTATTAGACATCAGTTATATGAGACTTGAATACTAATGTCAGGTAAAAGGGTAAGCACAGGGTGACAGATTTCTAAATAAATACAGTTTTTCATTGTACTTTGTGAACAAGACTGGATTTACTGCCTAAAAAAGTACATAAGAAACAGCATTATCTGCTACTGGGTTTTCCTGGTGTCATATTTAACAATGTAGCCCTTGACTACCACAATTGTTTGTCCTGTTTTAAAAAAATAATTTATGTTTAATTTCCACAAGGTTTTATTGTTCACAGTAGTGTAAACTATTATTTTGGTAATGCAATACAGAGAAACAACTATTTTGATTGATATTATCTAAAGTATTTATATCATCTATACACTATTTTCCTTTTTTTTTCTGCTAGTTTGAAACAAGTAATTGTCTCTGCCCATGGCAATAGGTTGGGAAGTAGATGATATTTCTAGTCTCTTTTAACCAAAACCGTTCTATGGTTTTGTGATTATTAGAAGGACTGACTGCTTGTGTCATTATTAATTATGAATTATGCAAAATTCTGTTTGTAGATGTAGTGTGGTTTAAAAATATTAAGGACTTCTGATTTTGTCTTGCATTTTCCATAGCAAGAATTATTCAGGTTGGTTTGGTTTTTAGGGTTTTTTGGTGAGAACTGACTATTGAACTAATGCTACTGTTACAAAGTTGGTGCAGTGTCCTTCTTTAACACCTAATTTTGGGAACGGATACGTAGGTAGCTGAAAGTATGTACATTTTTTCAGATCTCCTCTCTAAAATATATCTTCCAGTGATTGCAAGATATTATAGGCCATACATATCTTCCAGGATTGTCCATCGGGCCTGAAAAAATATTATAAGGATCTAAATGGCACTTATTTTTATTTTTTTTCCTCAAATCTTACCTTTCTATTCTGTTAATGTGAGATATGTACAAAAATAGAGTAATGAGAAGGTGCAGGTATGCTGATGCCACTGCATAGAATGGTGACTGATAATGCCGTGTGCTTTGACACGGCTCAAACTTTACACATCTATGTTATTCTACTTTTTACTTGTATTCTAGTGACAGACATGGTCAATAATAAAATACGTTCAAGATCTTGGGAACTATCATATTTGTCACTTATTCATTTCATTTAAAATGGTTATGCATAATAATAGATAAATGTAAAAAAACACTGCACATCATCATTATCATCGTATTTATTTTTCCTTTAGAGGCTGAATTAAAGCATGAGATTGGCAAAAGATATCTAATCTGTTTTTTAGGACTCTAAGTCTACTTTTTTTTACTGGCATAATCTTACAGTGCTTAATAACCCTTATTGTTAAGGAATACAATTATGTTCAAGGTGGAATTTGAACCTATTCAAAGTTTCCACATATTTTTGTATCTCTGAATCAAATGATCAAATACTCTGTCAAAGTTCTCTTCAATAAACTGATTAGACTGAGTTTGTTGAGTCTCACAATGTGAAACTTGTTTTCTGTGCTTTGGATTATTAAGTGTCCTCTCTTCAGTTCTGCAATCTTGACAAATTCTAAAATGCAAAACCAACCACTTGATATGGTGATGTCATGTAGAAGTAGAAAATCATACCCCTTCATGTACTTTGTGTTCTGCTTCTGAGCCCAAGGATCACATATCCCTGCTTGACCTTGGAAGTACTTTCTGACCTTATGGTAAGTCTTCAGAGGTGAGAATATCCTTAAAGAAGTTTTTCTAACTCAAACTCAAACAATCTGTATAAGACAAAGTATTTTGATTTTTGAATCTGCATTTTTCACTGCTACTGAAATCATGTGTTATGAAATAACTCACAAAGTTTTAATTTTTTTCAGTAATTTTTCAGTAGTGGTCTGATAGTTGATTTTGATGTGATATTCAGAGTGTATTAGGCACATGCAAAATACAAGCCTAAAATATAGTTTTCTCAATTCATGCTTGATTAATTTGGTAGTAAGCATACATTTGGCTTCAAGATTTAGTTCCTATTGCCAATGTTTATGGCCAATAAAGTGTCTGTTAATGAAGATTGTATTCAGAAGTGTGCATGTGCAACTGAAATAAATAAATATTTAAAAATACTGGATGCTGGAGGGACAGGTAGGGTAACTTCGTCATACATGACATGTTGAATTACATAACTCTATCATGTCTGTAGGCATGCAGCAATGTCTACCTTTTCAACAACCGATGTGTCTCTTTTACTGCTCATCTAATAAATAAGTGCTAAAATACTGCTTCAGGCTTGTTTGCATGACAGTTGATATTTCAAAATACTGACAAAGTGACATATCTTGAGTAAAACCTTCTAAATAAGTTGTCTCTTTCCAACATGTTTTTTTTCGTATAAGCAGGAGTAAGAATGCAACTGTGCTGCTGTCATTACTGGCATTTGAAGAAAATGTTTCTTTAAAAGTGGAAATGGAAACAAGATTGCATGAAGTGTTACATCAATGTGGTTTATATTTGAGAACACAAAACTTGACATTTACAGTAGTTAGGTTTGATATGCAGAATAAAGAAAAATACACAATAAAAATGTTATTATTTTACATTATTACAGGCCAATACTTATCACAAAACAAGATTTTGTTTGGGTTTAACTTTTTATTTGCTCAACAGGGTCTAGGAGAAAACAGGGAGAAAATTTTCTCAGCTACTTGACATCCTCTTTTACAAACTGAATTTTTAAGATCAATAAACATTTTACAAAGGAATGTTATGTAACAAAGATTGAATGAGCTTACATTTCAGATAAAGCACAGTTTAAGAGACAAGAATTTATTTTTCTGTGTCTTATTTCAATTTGTTTTAGCCTTGGATTGATTAAAACAGTTACTTTTTTCAAAGGACATAGTTGTCAAAATATCTTCTTTTTTTTCCTGCAGCTTTCCTAATTCTTATAGCCTAAAATTTGTTAATAATTTCTTAATATTTGCTTAAATTGCATTCCATACAAAAGCTAATTGCAGCAAATTATTGGTATTTTCAGAACCAAGACAGCTTAATTCTGGTGAGTCTGGATAGAAAGTAAATATCTTTTGTCCAGGAGAATTCAGTAAATCTAGTTTGGCTCACATCTCATATTCTCTAGGTTAAACCTGGGCAAGAAAGTCATCTCATCTTGCAGACATGTCAGGAGCTCCTGTTCTGCACCAACATGAATCCAAGACAAAAAAATGCTCACAAAAGTTAGGTTCATGTCCAAAATAATCTAATGGTGCTTTACTTGGATTTTAGCAATCTGTGTTCAAGACCATGGCCTAAATCAGGATTATTCTTCTTATTATTATCATTTTTATTATTATTATTATCGTTGTTATATATGATTATCATCATCATCATTATTATTATCATCATCACTATTTTTTCACTTTGCGTGGCTGTCTTCTTTTTTCTTCTCTACAACTCTCTCTCTGTTTCTGCTTCACTAGAAACTGTATTTTCAATGTGACAAATGTTTTCATGTGTTCAGGAAGAAAAGCATCCATCTAAATAAAGCAATGATAAACCATTTCATGAGAACATTCTTGAATGGTTTGTCCTACCTTATTTCACATGCCAGTTGTCTTTGTTTCATGGGATAAGCTTTTGAGGTTTTGTTCTGCTTTCTTCTAATTATCATTAATTACATGCTTTTCAAGAGGGAATCATTTTAGTCATAAAGAGTGACATCCCACACTAATGTTAAGGCTTAAAGTTTAGCATCTAAGCAGCGTGTTTCAGACTATCCCTTCTCAGATTGAAAGCAGAAAAGGAATATCAAATATCCTGATTTCCAAATAACATTATCTCAATTCTTAGGTTACATTTGTACTATATTTTAAGATTTCAGGTTTTAGTCTGTCACCAGAAAACCTGCTACTCCCAACAGACATAGCAGCATCTGCAGGTACTTGAACCAGTGCTAATTCTGCAGCAGTTCTTTTAACACTGTGCACTTCTTTCCTCCATTTCCTCATTCTCTGAATGGGCACGAGAAGAATAGACTCCCACACTTGCTATTTGTTTTAGAGAGAAGTATGCCTGACCGTCTAAGGTTAACAGCTTAACCTTATATTCAAAGATGACACAATTTTTGGAGGTGTTCTAAATTATGCTTCCCCAAGGGAAAATGATTTCGCATTAAGCCCAAGCAACAGGCGTGTTTTTAAAAGTGTTGAAATTTTCCCTTTCCTAGGTGGCAAACAGGTTTTTGAATCATGTTAGCAAACACATTTCCAGCATATCCTGTTTTCATTCTTCAGAAGAGGCCAGAAAAGCACATTTTTAGTAGAGGTAAATGAAGTATTTGGAAAAGGCTTGGATAATGGGGACAGGCCAATGGAGTTATTTAAATACTTTTAAAATTAATATTACTTTAAAATGTATGGGTATTGTTGTGATATTCTACAGTGATAACTTAGACTGAATATTTTAACACCAATCCTTTCTCCATAGCCTAAATTTCCCAACAGAACTTTACGCAGGGTTACTTAACTTTCAGGTGGCTCTCAAGTAGAATAATTTTTACTTGTGGTTGTGGTATTATGTAGTTGTTTTCTTTTGTTTCATTTTGGTCCCTTTTTAAACTAGAAATAGTGTTAATAGCTCCCTTTGGAAGAAGGCGTCACATTAAAATCTGTGGTTTTGGCTGATGTGTGTGGTTTTTTGGGGTTTTGGTTAATATCTTATTCCTTCTGTGTATGTTTGTCGGTAAAAGCATAATATACCATTTGGAAATAGGATTGAACCTATTCATTGGTTTACGCTGCTTTTTGTTTTTGTGGGGTTTTTTTTTTTGTTTGTTTTTTGTTTTTTTTTGGTTTTTTGCCTAGGGACAGAAATATTAAACAAGTTTCTTGAAACAACTGAAAAAATTGAGAAAAAACAAATGAGTGCCATTGTTATGTACATCTTCCTATGCCCATAAGATATACTATCCTACAACAGCAACTGAAAATCTCAGTTCTTGAATGCAAACACAAGCTTAAGATTTCTTTGCAGTAATAAAAATCAAGCATTTGCATAACTCTGCAAAATTATTTATTTGACTTCTGGGATTAAGTTTTGCTAATATGGAGTTAGAAACACAGTGAAAGCAATCTCCTCTATCTGTTACTGTCTTTATCTGATACTGTCTTTATCTGAGAGGAAAAATAAATAAACACTAAATGGAAACTGCTCAGTTTTGACATTGTTAGTGGATGTATCAGCAGAGCTGCAGGCCTATGACAACAAATTGATGACACCACTGACAGGAAGGAATCCATTCACTACAAAAATGGCATTTCTTAAAAGGACTGTAAGAGCCAGCAGAACAGTAGATGGAGGACAACATCAGTGTCATTAACTAAGTTTTGACTGGAGCAAATGCTGTCATTGAAAACAATTGTTTTTCAATTCTTATGATTAAAAAAATGCTAAACATTTTCAGATGTAAATAAGAAACAGGGCTGTTAACTCTGGTTGTTCTCTTTAGAAATTGCCCCAGATGTCTTAATACCATTTAAAGAATCTGAATTTATGATCAGAGTTATAAATTGCCACATGTCCCACCATGGACTGTAGGTTAACTTCAAACAATGGTTGTTTGCAATCGTATATGGAATGGTATAACCTCTTGAAGTAGGTGTCTTCTTGTTAACTTGAAGAGTAAATTAAGCTACAGTGGACCTTCAAAAATGAGTAGGGAAACACACAGTAGAAAGCAATTGTTTTAAAAGTTTATTTGTTTTCCTATTTAATTACTGATTAAATATGGGATTGAGAGACCATTTATTTACATGCTGTGTCACCTCAGTTGCCACAGAAAAATCCCTATGTTTTGACTGTTGGGAAGACCAAGAATCATTTAATATGAATAGTGAGAAAAGTGGCATGAAATGAAGTCAGATAGGAAGAAAAAAAATGAGAATACTTAAGAAAAGCAATTTTACTTTGTTCTGTATATCTGACCTGTAAATATAGGAAGAATATGGTGAATCATAAGACAAAGTCCACTTAAGCTCCTCTATTTATACTTAAATTCAGCTGCTCTTTAGAGAATCATTTCTGAAAACAGAAGTAATCCTTTTCAAATATAATTGTGTTAATAGTTGAAAAAAAAAAATGGAAAAGAAGACCCTGAGACAAGTAACAAAAGATCAAAAAGAGAATTTCAAATCCAACATCTAACTGGGAAAAGGTTTCTGCATTTTGTATCAATACAGTGATTGTAAAAGTAATTTAAAAATTATCTACAAATCTAATAAAAATCATAGAAGTAAAAGAGGAAATTTGATTGTTAGTCTTTCAAGCCATGCCAAAGAAGACCCAGGGAATGATTCTGTATTTCTTTAAAGTAAACCTGTCATATGGGTTAATATTTGAAAAGTTTCTTGTTTTTAGGAAAGGAATAAAATGTCACTTCCTCAAGATGTGCTTGTAGTCTTGGGATAGGAAATTTAAATTGTCTCATGAAAATATTACAAAGTTTTTGCTTTCAAAGCGCCAAATTTTGAAAAAATAACAAAAAATCTCTCCCTTTACCTTAGTATTCTAGAAGCAAGTTATCAATGCTGCAAAATACAGTACTTGTGCAACTGAAGGCAATTTTCTATTTTCCTTTCACAAGGCAGAAGAGCCTGACTCCCACCCCATTACAGCCTCTTGCAGGCAGTTGTAGAGAGCAATGAGGCCCCTCCGAGCCTTCTCTTCTCCAGCTGAAACACAGCTCCCTCAGCTGCTCCTTCTCAGACCTGCTCACCAGTGCCTCCACCAGCCTTACTGTCCTTCTCTGAACATGCTCCAGCACCTCAATGCCCTTTTTGAAGTAAGAGGCCCAAAACCAAACATGGGATTTGAGGTGCAGCCTCACCATTGCCAAGTACCGGGGGTGATTTCTCCCCCAGTCCTGCTGGTACCCCTAACTCAGGTACAGACCAGGTGCCATGGGCTTCTTGGCCACCTGGGCAGACACTGCCTCACGTTCATCTGGCTGTCACACACTGCACCCAAGTCCCTTTGTGCTGAGCAGCTCTCAAACCACTCTTCACTGAGCCTGTAGCGCTGTATGAGGTTGTTGTGACCCAAGTGCAGAACTCTTCCGCGAAGAAATGCGTTATTAAAGTTCCACATGGTACAACTATTATCTTGGTGTTCACCCTTTTCTTAATCCGGCCCTTTTCAGAATTGTATGCTTGAGCTTAAAATCAACCACATGATGAAATTACTTAGACAGACTTAGAAAGTTGGAAATGTATTAAAACTCTTAAATGTGTGCGTAAATTTGCGGCACTCACTGCGTTTATCCACAATATCTCTGTTATATGTAAAACAAACCCGTCATTTAATTTTCAAACATTGGCAGTAAAAACAAGAAAGAATTCTAAAAAAATATGTAGACATTCAGTTTAGTTATATTTTAATAGCCTAATAATACTTGAAACACGGAATTTCAAAATATCTCCATCCTGGTAAAATCGTGGCATTGAATAGCAGTTCTTATTACCTTTTGGTTTCAAAAGTTAAAATTAAGACCTTTGCAATAATCAGAAAAATTGATTGAATGTTCATATAAAAACAAGAATATTTCTGTTATTTTCTGTTATTTCTGTTATTTCTGTTATAACAGTCTTGCAACTTGTATACGCAATGAGTAAAATAGCCTATAGGAGTTTGCCTAGGGACAGAAAAGTAATTTTGCAGTTTCCTTATGTATACTTTGAAGCGCAATTTAGCTGCTTCAGTTAATTCATTTAAAAACAACAAGTTTCTCCAGAATTTAAAAAACTGCAAATCTAAAAGGATAACAAATTCTTTAAATTCTCAGGAGCCATTAGTAGTCACATGCTTATCTGCATACAGGAAATCTTCAGCATAGGGATCAGACTATATTATACAAACAATGAAAACATGATTAAATGTTGATTAAAAGACAATACCATCAGGATTGTATCAGCTATTTTTTCACTGGGAACTCCTCTGTTGAAATCTGTATTAGTTCCCTTAAGAAAAGCAAAATGAGATATGGTTCTTTATAGTTAAAACATACATGCTTGTGATTTTTCACATGTAAATATAAGTATAGCTTGACAAAAATGAAGTTGTTTCATGGCTTGAAAAAACAAGAACAAAAAAAAAAATCCTGAATTTAACATTTCCTTTGGGGGATAACTTTTATGGATTTCATCCACCAGGGAACCATTAATCTTTGAATCAAAGTCCTCTGATAATTTATTAAAATTTCCATTAAGTGTTCTTAAAATTTTTCCAAAAGGATGAAGTTTTTTAGAAATTTGATTTCTGCTAGTTGCCTTCAATGATTCTTTTTATGCATTGTCCTTGTCCCCACTGCTTTCATGTTATTCAAATAACATTTAAATCTGTTGATAGAATCAAGGGATTTCAAATTAAAACTGTGGCTGATTCCTCTGCTTATTTATTCTTCTGCCCAGATGGACAGTGTCAATATCTGTATTGTATATACATGTAAATTAAATTAATAATACTTATGAACTCTGAAGATGACTTTTCAATGCATGAAAAGGTCATATATAATCAAATAAAAGAATCATATGGGATTTAATCATCAAATTAAAACATCATCATGATATTGATTCTTGAAACTTTTAACAAAATATAATTTCTTTACCCTTTCAGGTAAAAGATAAAGAAAATTGAAAAAAAAAAACACAAAACCCCCCTATAACCCCTATAACTGCAAGGATATGGTTTCTTAAAAAAAAAAAAAAATCTGAAATCATATAGTATCTGGGACATATAGAAAAAATAATTATAGGAATTTTTTAGTTGCTTAAAATGAAAGCAATGGTAAAAAATCCCTGAGTATGATGATTATAGATGCAAGATAATAAGAAAAGGTAATAGGAGAAACAACCCAAAAATGACAGACACTCCCTGAAATAAATTTCTGTCCTAAAACACAATAATTCTTAATGAGCATTTTTCATGCATTTTTCATTAAACTTACGTGCTTTGTTAGCTTTTCATTTAAATAGAATGATGATAGTTTGAATGACACCACTTATTAAACTGACTAATGTTTAGCCAGCTTGATAATCATGGACTACATTATTTTGATTCATTGTATTCAGGCAGTTAAAAAAAAAAAAAGGAAAAAATCCCCTCTTTGATCGTATGCATTTCACTCTTAACTAAGATAAAAGAGAAGAGTATACTCAAATAGTTATTACAGAGCAATCAGTAATTGTTAATCACTAGACCTACCTCGGGATGAGAACAAACCTAAAATTAGCTTTCACTTACGAATTTCTGGGAAGAGTCAGGGAAATAATGTGAGAAGCTGAAAAGGATCACCATGTGATTAGAAATTCTAAGAGCAAATTTAATATTTAGTTGAAATTTAACTATATCTTTTTTCTTGTTTTCTGTCATTCAGTTGTTTTGACTGAAATAACATAAAAGACAAGGCAGGTATATGGAATGATTTCATCTTTTAGGATTCCTCTCTGGTTCTGTAGAATAATATTAAGAATTTTTTATACCTATCTTGACAAATCCCATCTCTTTGATCAGAACTTCAGTACCTGATAGAATCTTTTTGGACCCTATAAACCACCTGTTCTTCATCCACTGTTCCATTTTCTGAGGAACAGAAGATTCCTGTAGGTAAGGAGTTCCTGAGACACCACCTCCTTCCTTTGTCAAACTTAGAATAATTTCATAGTTCCTGAAATCATAAAAAATTTTTCTTACCCTCTATTCCTGTGACAGAGTATGGTCTAGCTTTTGCACTGTTACCTGTTTTTACATTAACACTAGGGTGATTTGGGTTTTACTTTCATTCCCTACATAAAATACAAAAAAGTGTCTCTGATGCTTTGACTGAAAGTTCATAGTCAGATGAAGCAGATCTCATATTACATAATGAACATACACACTCGGTATGGAGATTAAAGTTTATCTGCAACTTTCCAGTTTGGATTACATACAACTAACACCCACAGGCAAACTATTTTTTTTTTTTTCTTAAAGAAAAGATTATTAAACACTTAAACTAGAAGCACGTGTAACTAGCTAGCCAGTTGCCTAATATAAACTTTCCTCCATTCCCTTTGTTTCCGAGAAAATATTCAGCCCACATCCAGCAGCTCAGCAGTTGCATTTGGCCTCATGTCACTCCATCCCAGCTGACTCTCCTTCAGTTCCAGTAGAATGCCCGTGGCATCTTCCAGAGAAGATGAAAGTGCATAATTTTCAGCCTGAATTGAAAATGTAGTCACCAGTTTTAGAAGTTTCATTGTAAAAATGTAAAGGTTTATGCAATTTGGAGGAAGGAACTTTACAGCACTCATTTTGCTTATAATAACTGTATTTCCATCTTTAACCAGTTTTGGTATTGGTATTCATTGCCATCATCTTTATAGTATATACTTAAAAATTCTACATTTTACTATTTCACACCCCTCCCTGTGTATATCTTTAAAATTAAAAAATTCTCAAACTTTAATTGTTTCTTCATTTTTTAAAATTATTTCATGTGCCTACCTAATATGGTCTATTATTTTTGTAATAAACTTGCAGATAATTCAGATAGTCAAACTACAAGATCTGATTTCCTAACTCTTATGGACAAGTAGAATGATGTTTTTATTGACAGAAGTATTTTATATAACTTATTTCTGTACAATTATCACAGTATAGAAAATCTTCAAAACATTTACAGCTTCCAAAAAGTCTTCACTTCTGAAAAATGAATAAACTCAGTAAAACAAGGAAGTACAGAAATAGTATGAGCTATTAATTTCATTCTATATTATGCCTAGTAATTTTAAATGCATAATCCATTATACTAAAAACTTAAATATTTTTGTGGATAGCATAATACATTATCTCTCCAGTTGAAAAACTCAACATGTTTTGTTGTTTTTCTTTGTTTGTCTGGGGTTTTCTTGTTGTTGTTGTTGTTGTTGTTCTTCTTCTTCTTCTTCTTGTCATTGTTGCTGGATGAAAGATAGTAACAGTTTAATATATTATTTTTTTTTTCCTAGCAAAATTGACCAGTCTTAACTTGTAAGGATTGTCTCATGTATTTCTATCACTTTCTAAATTTCACTCAAGAAATGCCTAAGTTTCATCAGGATTTCTGAAATTCTTAATAAAATGAAAGTAAATCTTTATTTATTTGCATTAAATGAATGTATAGGCTTTGAAGGAATAAAAATATCTTCAAAACAGTCGCATGTAAATTTTTACCTGAAGGAAAAAAAAAAATTAGATGTTATTTCAATAGTTAAGAAAATTATATGTTATTTCAATAGTTAAGTACCTTGTTTCTTGAAACAATTACTTTATTTCAAAGTTGTCAAAAGTCAGAAATAAGATAATAAAAATCCACAAAAAAGAAAATTCCTCTTATATTTTTCATTCAATTTTCAAGCAAGAGAAATCTTAGAATCATAGAACTATAAGTGGTTTGGGTTGGACGAGGCCTGAAAGATCATCTAGTTCCAATCCCCCTGCCATGGGCAGGGACACCTTCCACTAGACCAGGTGGTTCAAAGCCCCATCCAACCTGGCCTTGAACACCTCCAGGGGTGAGGTACCCACAGCTTCTCTGGACAACCTGTTCCAGTACCTCATCACCCTCAGAAGTGAAGAATTTTCTTCTAATAAATCATCTAAACCCTCCCTCTTTCCATTTAAAGCCATTACCCCTTATCACTATGTGTCCTGATAAACAGTCCCTCCCCACACTTCCATTAGTTTCTAGAAGGCTGCTCCAAGGTCTCCCAGCTGACTCTTCTCCCTGCTAAACAACTCCAACTCTCTCAGCCTGACTTCATCATTAGCCTCCTCCTAATGCAAAATTGCCTTTCCCTTCCCAAACACAAGCCTCAGCTTTCCAGATTTGCTGTGTAGCATTTGAAGAAACAGCTCTCAGATGACCATTATAACTGCACCCATAAACATCTTCTTCTGGAATTGGGAAGAGCTGTATTACAGGAGCCAATAAACTGATTCCTCACCATTAAGAAATACTTTTCCACTTCATAAATCCTCCCAAAAGGCTGCAGTACAAAAGAGAATTAGAAGTCCTTAAAATTTTTACTAGTGTGTGTTTAGTAAGAATTACTAACTTTAATATGTTCTTTGTACTGTAAGCAATATCAGCAACGAATTAATTTCAGAAGACTTCTGTACTAAAAAGGACATGTACAATGTACAAATGGAAATCTTACATGTTAAAAATTTTGTGCAGCACCTCAATAGGCCTATTACTGGAGTACTATTACAGCTTATCCACTTCTCCGTGTTACCAACAGAGCCCTGTTGATATTCTATTATCCTCTGCATTTTTTTTTTATTATATTTTTCTGAGACATGGATTTTGCCTTTTAATTTTTCATTTTTGTTTTCTAGTATGTTCATTTTCAAATTCTTTCAAGTGTATTAAAATATTTAACGAACATACATATTCTGTTGGCTACTTTTTAAATTCTAATGTATTCTTAATTGCTTATATTGGAAAGACAGGAAATTTATAGTATGTTTTGGATTTTTTCTTGTCATCCTACTATGTGCTTATGTTGTGTGCTAATTCCTGTATTTTAACCTTTTAAATTATATGTAGAAGAGACTGAGGAAAAGCTGAGTCATTAAGGAAGAAAATCATGAGAAATTTCATTGAAAATTTCATAGAAATCTTGTTTATAACAAACTTTACAATATAACGAACCCTTTTGAAAATAAAGTTGCAAAGAAGAGAAATATAAATTTTGGCTGGTGAATAAACATATGCAAATACCTGAAATAATTAAAGAGAAAAAAAATCTGAAGTCTTTCATGCCTCTTCTGGTCTTTTCTTCTGTTCTATTTCAGAACATAGATGGCCTCACCCAATGATTTCATTCTGGCTGAAAATACAAATGCCTATATTCCCTTCAGCAAACTATATTTCTTTTGTCTTCAAACACCTGAAAGCTTTATTCTATATAGAAAAGGCAAATGAAACCTTCTAACTTAAATAAGAATTAATTGTTGAAGCACTTAAATGGCTAGGTAGTATTATTCCCTGGATACGATGGAATATTCTAAGCATAGGGGGCTCTCAATTTGAATGTGTTTTTGACCTTAACTTTCCCCAGTTGTTATGTTTGCTTTTAGGCTGATTTTGCATGCTATGAACCTTGCATGTCTGAGAAAAAAACTCTGATACTGGTAATCTAGAAAAAAAGAAACCAAACCAAAAACATTTATTAAAATAATACTTACCAATTCCTTTCTTCATTCTGATTATTTAGCATAATGTATGACATTATATATTACCTGAGATTTGTGTCTCTGCTTCTGAGAGATATAAATTTTATTTATATCAAAAAAATCTTTTAAAAGGTTTTCCCAATTTTGAAAATAATTTATAATATCAGGAAGAATAATGAAGATATAAATGCAAAAAGAGTTCCTTATTTTGCAACCCCTTATTTATTTCCCAGAATTTTTATTATATTCCCCATTTAGGATTGCTACAACTCAATCCTGTATTTCATTCTTAAACCAGTATACTAAGTTATAAGTGTTTTATAGACATATATGATCCATATGCTCTTCTTAAAGCTAATTTTTTGGGACACACACAGAAAATTCTTTAGATGCCCTAGTGAGTCTTACAAACTGCTTTAAAAGCCAGTAAAAGTTCATATAGAACGTCATTACCCAATTGGCCCAGAGACCAAATGCTTGCAAAAAAAAAAATCTATTTTCTAATCTCATAGAATTTTTCTCCCCAAATCAGGATTGAGTAATAATTCTGGAGACACAGATCTTCCCATGCTTTTAATTCATCTGTTACAGAGAGATGTTTCATAGTACATTACCTTTCAGTAGGTGTAGAAATATTTAGTATGAGACAAAATTATTTTGAGGCCCACCTTCCCCCTAAGATAATAATTCAAAGGAAAAAAAGAAAGAAAATAACTTACTAAGTACTGAAAAAATTATTAGTTAATTAGCATCAAAAAGAAATTGATTTACTGTTTGAGTTCAATATTGACAAATAGGACAAAGGGGAGCCACAGCAGAGATTAAATTTCATAGCACTTTATGAAAAGCTACATTTCATGGCCATTCCCTTTGAGAAATATTCCTGCCTTGGGAGGAATTTTTTATGGATCCATTTAACTAGCAGCTCAATGTGGACTAAAGAAAACAAAGTTCCTCCCTGAAATATATCCAGTACTGGATGACAAGTATCATAGTTCTGATATCAACAGTGAGAAATATCTATGCTATCAGTTACACCTTTTTTTTTTCCCTTCCATTTAAAACTATACAAATCATGAATACCCTACAGTCTGTCTGATACAAAAATACTCCTCTAGAATACTTCAATAGCTTTCAGTAAATATTGGTTCTTGTGGCTTAATGGCAGCACTTAGAGTGTTCGGTTTCAGCAGTGACAGACGTTTGGTTGGAAAGAATCCTTGAGGAAGTAATAAGCTACTGAATTCACCCACAAATCCTAAAACTGGAGAAAATATATGGAAAAAAAATAGAAAGAAATAATTATTTTTGCTTTTACTTTATATGTGCAATGTGCATCTATTTTTAAAACATGATTCTTTTATTTTTTTCACCCAATATATGAAGTTTCATATCCAGTTCAATGAAAAGAATTTTTCTTAGATTTTATCTCTTTGAACACTTGAAGGGAAATGATTCTGATAAATTAAGAGGTGATATACCTGATATCAACTTAAACTGTTAAGCTGACAGACTTAAATGGCCTAATGGCATGCAATAGTTCTAGATTCAGGCTTTCCTATGTGCTGGGAATGTTGTCACAAATAATTTCAAAATGTCATTGCTCTCCTTAAGTATTCAGTAAAACCAGTGTTCAGAGTTCTGTGACAAGCACAAAGTAGTTCTGCTGTAGATTGTTGCATGGAAAGTCTCAGAGGAATACTTCTATCTATCTGTCTATCTATCTATCTATCTATCCATCATGCATCATCAATCTTATCTGTATGTTGCACATTTCATCTCAGCTGTTTGATTTGAAATAAAATTTAATGCATTTATGTATATATATGCTGCTTATAGACATCCCATTAGTGCTAAATGAGGCCTCTTGATACAAATCAGAAAACTCATTCATATAGGTGCCTTCAAAATTTTACTTAGGATATTTCTATCTGTGTTTTGAATCTCATGTGAAGTAACATGGACCCTTATAAATTCATAGAGAAATATGCAGGTGATATTTTAAAGTTATTCTATAAATTTATGAAAAAGATAAAAACTCCAGAATCAATATGTGTACAGGAGGACATCCAGTATCACATGTACTTTTGGAATTCTATCCCAGGATTGTCTAAGTGGAAAAAAAATCATAATTTTTTTAGAATTTTCATCTCTGTACCCTAGCTAATTCCTATTACTATTTCATTTCCTGAGAATAAAGACAAGACACTTTTTCAGCAAATGGACTGAGCTATATAGGAATAATGGTTGGCTTAACGATGAGACAACATAACAGGGAGTGCTTACTAGATCCTTTCTAACACTAGTACTCCTAGAACTGTTTGTCCATATTCCCACCACAGAAGACCATTAGGAACTTTTTTAAGAAAAAATCCAAAACAGCTGGTGTGATCAGTCTTGTAGTTCTTGATATCAAAGGCTATGCTGTGACGAAACAACATATTTCTGTAGCAGAAATATTTACCATACATTGTTCCCTCATATTCTGCATCAAAATGCAGAAGAGGTTAATAACACCCTAATCTTTTTCGCTGAGCCCATTTTCAAATAATTTTCATTTTTAAATTACTTTTCATAAAAGCTACAAAGAAAGGGCATTCAGATTTACAGTATTGTATAATACATCCAAGTAAAAACAGAACAGCAGAAGAGAATAAACAAAAATCAGGTAGCATGTGACTGCATAATAAATGCAATAGATAGATAAAACTGTCCTAATTACCAACACAAATACACTTTCCTTCAATAAAAATACAGAAGTCTTTGTTTGAGAGTTATAGATTTATTTCTTTAATATCCTTTCCCTAGAGAGTTATCAGAGGTTGTTCTCTTGCTGGAGTATATTCCCTTGTCTTGAGCTCTGCATGTCATGATTTGAGTGGGAAGCTGATTTTTGCCTGCTTCTGAGTAGATGCACATTGCAGAAGGAGTTGTTCTCTGCTGAATCACCAGTGTCCACCTCAGCACTTTCAGCCTCCAGGGCAAGCTTTTGCTATTAATCATAAATTGAATACATGAAGAATAATAATTAAAGAACAAACAGTAATTATGAGTAACATCCAAAGGGAGCAAAAAAACATTGAATGTAAGCCCTAGGTTTCCTATTAGTGCATTTAGGATTAACTATAAACAGTCTTGTTAAACTCAATTAAATAGTTAATTAGATGTATTTTTCCTATTAGAACAGGATAAGAGGCTTGACTTTTGGAACTATAATGTTTGTAGGTTTTCCTTTTCTTAACTATTACTGTCTATGGATTTCCTTTCCCTGGGAGACATAGTTAAAAAAAGACGGAGAAAAAAATCCTTAGCACATCTTTAGGGGGCTTTGGCTTTTTTGTTTCTTTTTATCACCAATCCTCCTACATCCCAAAAGTAATTAGTGACATGTCAAATGTATATCTGCCTGAGAAACAGTGATATCCCCTTTTCGTTAGGGTTTCTAGCAATTAGGATCTTTTTTTATTCTCCTACAGCTGTCTATTTTACGAAATATGGATCACATGTTTACTGTCACAATTTATAGTAGATATCAGTCTAGAAATAACCAGTTTCTTTGTATGTTTGATGAGTCAGGCTGAGCTATATTCTGGTGTGTTTCCTCATGATATTTCCCCATCCTTCTTTTGTCAGCTGTTGCTAATGTGTGACAGCAAAATTAGATAGAACGAAGCAAAGTGCATTTACTGCAGTACAAATGTTTCACCTGTTAATACCTGACAGACCTTCCTGAGGCTATTTTTGAACACTGCAGGAGTATAAGTGCAAGTAAACTGAGAGAAAAACTCTTACAAATATTTTAGGTTTATATGCTGCAGTGCTAAGACTTCTGGTCTTTAGCAGTTGCATAACTGCTGATTAAAATTTAATTAAAAGTTCACTTTGATTTTTAATTATTCTTCAGCTATGATTTAGTTAGTTCTACACTGTGTCATGGATAAGGAGACTTGACATCTATGAACAGCTCTAAAATGGTCAACCAAAGAAATACAGATCTGAAGGTGGACTAAACTGTTTTAGGAATAAGAAGTAGAACACAAGCATGGCATTTAACACACATAGAAAGTACTTACATGGTAATATCGGATATAACTTGCAGACCAATTGAAAATACCCAGAGGTATAAAAACAAATGTATTAAAATAATCCCAAGCAGATTCTAGAGTGAAGAAGGAAAATACCCAAACACCGTATTCTTCCTTTTGCGTGTTGAACTTTGTCATACCCTGCAACCACCATCAGACTGATAACATGGACCTCTGGAGTCAAAAGAACAAGGAAGAGATAATGATAGAGCAAGGAAGGATAATGATAAGCATAACATCAGCAAAAGGGGAAGGTATGAGGAATTTTGAGCACTTAGCAATTTTTGTGGTTCAAGAAGATAGCTCACCACTTGTCATCATGGCCATCAGAGATCCAACTTGTGGAAGATCAATTGCCAATTAAAATCAGACTAAGATAGTAAAAAGCAGAAACAATAAAAACACCTTCTCCTCCCAGCTCCCACCACATCTTCTCAGGTTCATCTTTACTTCTTTTGTTCCCAAATATTCTGCCTGTGGTAAGAATAAGATGCAGGAATGTGGTTGTGGTCATGTTATGAAACACATCATGTCTGCTGTTCCTTATTACTCACACTGTGCCTCTGCTCAAGCTTGAGGTCCCCCTGATAGGATACAGTCCACAAACAGTTCCAACGTGTGTCCTTCCCACAGGCTGCAGTACTTCAAGAATTACTCCACCACAGCCTCTCTGATGGTCTTAGTTTTGGCCAGTAACAGACCCATCTTGGAACCCTCTTGAACTGGCTCTGTCCAGCACGGTGGAAGCTCCCGCTTTCCTTTCCCACAGGCCACCCCTGCAGAGCTCCTCCTCTCTCTGCTGCCAGAACTTTGCCAGGCAAAGGCAATGTCGAATATTAACAACAATTTTTGTTCTCCGTATTTAGCATCTCTTTCCTTTCTGCCCATTAATAGGTCTGAGAGTAACAGGGTGTGGCATTTTTATCTAGAGGGCTTAGAATAGCATTTTGAGGAAATGTCACAATGTTATTTAGACGTCTACATTTTTAGTGTTTATTCAAATAAGCAAAAGCAAGAGGTCATTGAAATCTTGTTCTTAATATGAATTGAAATCCAAATTCACAACATACTACTACCATATTTGACTTGACTAAAATTGTAGATTATATTTAGCTCGAGTTCAGACTTGATGGTCTTGAAAGTAAATGTTGGTTTAAACTCTGTATTTAGAAACTTAGCCTTTCATTGTATCTCCTCTGTTAATGCAATTCTGGCATAACAATACTTAAACCTCAAGTTCATTAGAATTTCTCTTTCAGAAAGAATTTTAAAAGCAAATGAGTCAGATGAAACTTAACTGCTTCTTGTAACTGTTCAAGAAATCAGTTTCCTGGTTATCACTGAACATCACATCTCTTTCCCAGTAGTTTATTTTAAATATGTATTTTACGTATAGGTAATATCTTAATTTTTACACTCTGAAAGCATATTTCTTCTGCTGCTTTTTTTTTTTTTTTTTACAGTTTTAAACATCTTTGCTAATCCCATTCAATTTTCTCTACCCTAGAATAATCTTTCTTTTTTTCAAAAAGTTAACAATTATCGGTATAGTAGGTGGACAACAACTAAAGCCCTAGGCTAGCTACAGAGACATAAAATAAATATGTATGAGATGTAGAATTTAATTTCAAATGCCAGGTGCAGCCTCCTTCCTTTTTTTCCCTAGAAATTTTATTGTGTATGATTCTTATCATAACTTTATTCAATTCGATGTAGTATGAAATCAATCTCTCTCGTGATCTTCCTGAAAAAACAGTATGCTCATTTTTAGCATATTTAGCATCTTTAAATAGATGGGAATTTTTTAGAGGTACATACTCTGATTAACAGGGACAAAGCTATTCTGAATATCTACTTCTTCCACTCTGCTTTAAAATGTAATGATTGGTAATAAGGCTCATTAGATAATTCCATCATGTGTTACTCATTTAAATGAAATCATGTAAAATGCACATATAATCCAAGAATCAAGAAAATAATGACTTTATCTATTTTTGATCTTACTATATTAAAATCATAAAAACTGCTGTTGATAAAAGTATATGGTACCAGTTTCAAACTCCATATACTTGTCACAACCTGCTCTACATTCCAAAGTCCATTTTGTCTAGATTTTCATTTGATATGTTTTGTACAAGGGTGTAGATCACTTTAAAGTGTTACTGTGAGAAAGAAACATTTTAAAGAGCTTTTGAAGTCCCAAACAATTTATGTTTCAGGAGTCA
This sequence comes from Daphoenositta chrysoptera, assembly GCA_013397915.1. Taxonomy (NCBI): domain Eukaryota; kingdom Metazoa; phylum Chordata; class Aves; order Passeriformes; genus Daphoenositta; species Daphoenositta chrysoptera. The sequence goes on along the minus strand of VZRO01003849.1, from coordinate 155,878 downwards.
CAAGGGAAATGAATATACATTGTTCCTGCATCAGTAAGGCCACGGACACTAAGCAGATCTGCAGATAGGATTCTACCACTAATTAAACAGAAACCATGTCGACTTTCAAATTCCACAGAAAACAGAGAGAAAATATGAACACAGAAAAAGGATGATAATGAAGAAAATAGTTTTGAATTTCAGCTCAAGACTTCAGAAGGCAGAATAACATTATAGCCTTTTTCTTAAATTACAGCAGTCATATACAAATTGTTTAACTTTTTTCTTGTTCAGTATTTCAAAAATCACTCCCTCTCTTATGTTTTTTCCGTATTAAATTTTCATAATTGTATGTTTAATATTTTGAGAGAGCTACTTTAGATGGCTCAAGGATAATTTAGCCTGTATCAGTATGAATTACCTCTCTAATTTTATTGAATGCTATTTTTCTCTTGCACATTCTTTTCCCACCAGCTCATTGTAACTCCATAAGATTAAGAACAAAGAAAAGATTCATGTTTTTTCTTGGCCATTTTCAATTGTTTGCCTCACAAAGACTTAATATAATTTGAACTGGATTTATCTTTTATTTTATCTCCTCAAATTTCCTGTAAGCACACGGTACATTTTAAAAGACTGTTACTTTGCAGTTAAGAAGTGTCTGACTTTCAGTAGTAGATGAGCTGTTTCTGTCAAGAATCTGTAACACACTTAGATACTTTGCAAAGTGCTTTTCTTTCTTCAGCTAAAGGTTAAACAGCGTCAGTTATTATTATGTTGTTATCATTAATAATTTATTCTTTTCATTTGTGTGCACCAATGTGAATACATATTTTGAAGTGTTGGACGTTGATCTGTGACTGCCTCTTACTACAATCAGAGCAGAAGATCATGAAAAGATGCAAAATGGCAAGTAGCTATATGTAAAGTTAGTGCAAAACAAGCTGAAATAGCCTATTATGAGAAAAAAAAATGTTAACATACTGTCTTATTTGTTATGACACCACATTCTTTTTCTTTAAAATGCATACAATTCTAATTTTAAACTGAGATCCATGAATCAGTCACTGTCAAGACGGTCTTTCCCTTTTGGTGGTTGCAATTGAAAAGACATATATATATATATATATATATATGTATGTATAGTCACAGAAGGGCTTTTTAATATTTATACACTCACATCAGAAAGCTAGAAATTGCTATGGTAGTAATAACATAGTGTTTAGAAGACTGCTTAGTCAGGTCAGTTTTAAAACCGGACTTTACTGATTAAACTCTTTGAGCAGGTGCTTATAAGTGATGGTAATTTCCTGCAGAGTATTAACCACTCTCGTAACAAATAGAAAAATTTTAGTTCATAACATTTCTAAACTGGCTGTGAATTTAACATACAGTGGGGATGATACAGTGTGGTGGGCCCATGTGTCTGCAGGTCTTTCTTAGTGACCAAGGTGTGGATGTTCCAACTTGAAAACTCCTAATCAGAGAGGTGGGGTTGTTCTTTCTTACCAGTTTTCATTTTTTAAATTTGTTTATTCCTCATGCTGATGGTTTTTATGCCTTTGCCTCCATCCCCTGCTTCTGACAATGTTTTTCTTGTTTTCTGTTGTCTTGGTAGTCTCTTGATACACTTGAGGAGCTGTAGTATCATTTTGCAATGCTATGCTTCCTTTTTCTTCTTCTCTGGCAACTTCTTCCTTCCACCTCCTACATGCAGCTGCATCCAGCTTCTTTGGTGATCATATTGCTTACATAATTATGTAAAACTGTGTTTGATTATGACATCACAGTGTTACAAAATCCTTATAAATTACTGTTAGTTACACTGTTTCAGGATACTTTTATTCAGGTTCAAGACTGTTAGTCACTCTGTTAGATTATTTATATTGGGACTGCTTTCTGTTCTAGTATTATGAAAGCATAGAAACATTTTAGCTGTCAGTGATCCTTGTAGGTACACCAGGCTACTCAAGATTTTTCCTAGACAATCAGGAATAGCTCTTCAGGTGAATATTCCACAACCTCTCTGAGCAACCTTCTCCAGTATTATACCATTCTTATCTTGCATTGTTTTTCTTTGTATCTTATCCGGTATAATTGAGATTCATTGCCTTTCAACTGTGCACTTGTGAGAAGTGTGTCCCTTCAATTTAAAATTTCATTAGGTAGATGAAGACATCCATTGTCTTCTCTTCAGGCTGAATGAACCCAAATCTGTCTTACTTTCCATGTATCTCACATTTTATGACCACTGTGATGGACTTCTGCTGTATTTCCTCCAGTTTGTCTGTGAGTCTCTTGTATGGAATAGTCTAGCTTTGGACACCATATTCCAGATTAAATTGTAAAAGTGTCAAGTAGAGTGGAATAATTACTGCCTTTGACCGGTTGGTATGCTTTCCTTTGTGCAGCCTAGCATGAATATTGTAGGATCTAGTTCATTCCTTCACTTAAATGTCTCACAGTTGCATAACATTTCTTCTTTTGGTCTGATATCCAAAGGGAAAAGACACAGAAAACATGGATAAGTAAAATGTGTGTGAATAAACATGAGTTACTTTCAGTATTTTTGAAAAATGAGACAAACCTACTGACACGTCAGCTACACTGTTGATTTTCATATGGTCTTTTGTCCAGACTTTTAGTTGCTTAGTTAGTTGAAACAAGCACGTCCTCCTGCCCTGAATTTCCCCTTTAACATTGTGTCTTTGATAACACAAAATCACAATTTAATCACAGTGGGTACAATGCAAGTGTGTTTTCATCTGTGAACTGAAGTCTATTAAAAGCAGACAACTTGTTAAATACTGGAACACTTATATTAGTGTCCCCTGTACATTAGTAGATAATAACAGATGCTGCGGTAATGGATACGATATATGAATTAAAACTGGAATTGAATGCAGGTGTTATTTTCAGAACGACAGAGATATTTACAAATGTACAAGAAAAGTACAAGAAACACAGGCCTGGAGAATAAATTCTGGATACTTCTGATTTGGAAATTCAAATCCATTACTTAGTCAACAGTATTTAAAATGTCTCTGTCCTGTCAAAGTAGTTTCTAGCACAGAAATGGTAAAAATTTTTAAAAGAACAATGCAGTCATAATAATTTATTATAATTTGGTGATCCCTAGTCTATTTCATTTCTTATACTATCATGTTACTCATTGTGAAAAAAACATACTCTGTAAAGTGATTTCTTCTAATTATAGAACTATACATGCATTTAAGGTGAGAACATATTTGGATTCTTCTCAATCTTCCTTACATCCAAGGCACTATGTCTCACACTTCAAACTTTAATATGTGTTAGCTGTAAATTGAAGTATGTGGAATTTCTCCAAGAAGCGTGAAATCAAGTTCCAGTTTTGCAAGTGAACATTTTTCCCCTTGAGCGGAAAATACAGTGTAGAGGATACGTGGTCAGCACACCAAAAAAAAAATAATTTTTTTTTCTACAAGTTAGGAAGTTAAAACACAAAGAAAAGATCATACAAAAAATATGACAGTTCAAGGCCAGATGAGAAATCTGCATTCTGTCATTAAAAGAAAAACTTCCAGATCATGAATCCATTAAGTTGATATTTTTCAGAATTCATGTCTGCAAATTGTTGAAGAAATGTTAGAAAGCTGTCTGCTCTTGTCAGAATCCACAGCTGGAGCTTAGCCTGAGGTTTGGAGGGGAGTAACTGATGAACTCAGCATAAGCTTTATTGGCTAGTTGTAAGTATCTCTACCCCAAAACACTTGGGGCATATTTTCCCCTAACAGTCAAACTAAAGTGAAGTATTTGCTATGAAAAATTGGATTTCTTCCCATATTGCAATATAGAGATTAAGAATGATCCACCAGGGATAAATTTGTATCACACAGGTTAGCTACTGTAACTTGCCTGTAATTTCAATTGTAAATACGAATTATATTTGTCTCTTTAGCTGGCTAAGTATTTCCACCCATTTCTAACAATTACTTGTTTCAATACAATTATAATATTGATTTAACCACTGAACAAACAATAATACAAAAGTCTTAGAACTTCTGTCTAAATGAGAAAGACAAAAAGAATGCTGCTATCTCCCATTTACAGAGAGGGAACTGAAGCACAGGACAATTACTTAGTTTGCCAAAGCTTTTTATCAGCAAGGTATATATGATGCAGTGATGCAGTAATCACACATACTGTAGCTAGCTCTGAGCAAGATCTCTCTAGAATCAGAACTGGTCGAGATTTTTTCTGAATAAGATAGTTCTAGAACAAAAAATATTATAGCAACATTCTGCTTTTCTCAGCTGAGGAAAAACAAAAAAAAAAACAAAACAAAAAAAGGGCAAAACTGCACAGTAGCATGGGTTATAGTTATCCTGAGATATTAACTAACAGCCCTGTACTCTGCCACACAGACTTCATGCCTGGTAGTGATACTTCATGAACCAAACATCAAGAACTGAACCTAAATCTTAGATACCCATTTCCATAACATATTCTAATGTTAATGCTGAGTCCTCAGGTTGCAAGTCTTCCTACTCCCATTGTCTTACGTAACAAAAAAAAAAAAACCCAAAACCAAAACCGAAAAAATAACTTCTTTCAAGTTCTGATAAGAAAAATTCTGTTTCCAACTTCACAAGAGATTTAAACTGTGAATTTGGCAAACACAAGCACATGGATTATTTTTATACTAAATAGCCAAGATCTAACACATAGCTTTGGCATTGACATTTTTTGTTTTGGACAGCTCCCTTCTGAGAAAATTTTGTATGGAAACAATTCTCTGTTAACTGATTTTCTTCACTGTACCTCATTTTGGACTGTAACAACATTGGGAGGAAATAGAAAAATTCCCAAGTATGTTCCAGCTACTGAGTGATTAAACAACGCTAAAACTCCCATATATCATGGTGAAAATAAACAAATTTTTCCATAAATGAAAGACTGAAAAAAGATCTCCCTCACACGCCTTCTTAGCTCATGGACTGTGGAATGGCAACTTATTTCATAGGTATAGAATTGTCAAGGTTGCAAGAGACCTTTTGCATCATCAAGGCCAACTGCCAACCCAGCACTTCCACTGTAACCCCTAAACTGCTAAAAAAACCACATCACCCAATGATAGATCCAGATGCCTCTTGAACACCTCCAGGGATGGTGACTCCACCACCACCCTGGGCAACCTATTCCAGTGCCTGACCACCCTAAAAGAGAAAAAAATGTTTCTAATATCTAATCTGAATCTCCCCTGTCTTAGCTTAAGGCCATTTCCTCTGGTCCTCTCACTGTAGGCATGGAAAAATATGTGAAACTCAAGTTTATTCTACAGATATAACTGTAATGTAACTGAGTACCTGAGAGCAGGGCCCATCTATACATTCATGTATGAGTAATTAATTAATTGGATGGGCCAGGTACTCTGTGTTTAGTCATCTGCACAAATGAGTTAATGGACTGATCTTAAACAGTGAAAGGAATTGAGACAATGTAATTGAAATTATACCCACCTGCACAATTAAGTATTTGATTCATTGATGAAGCAGCTCTTTGAGAGGGTATTTTAGACAGTCCTGAAGACTCCCTCCAGTCATCTCCTGCTGTGCCTACACAGATTTGTTGGTTTCAGTGTGTTAATCATCCCAGGAGAAAAAAATCTGGTTCTTTCAGCAACTTCTCACATTCTTGCTGCGTAATTGATCAAAATTCAGCCCTTTTATACACTTTTCCTGCTAAACCATTGTTACGTAAATTCTTTTACTTACTATGCATACTATGCCTGCCCTTTAATTTAGCCTTTGATTTGCTCAAATAGTTAATAACTTCATCAATATTCTTATTCTTAAACAATCATAGGCAATTTCTACTGAGGTCTACTGATTGGAATCCTTGATATTAAAATCAAGATGGGAAGGGTAGTGGGTTCCCAAGCAGCATAACTGGTGAGAAGGATGGTCTCCATAGTTTCTTGAACTTATGTCAGTCTTTTTTCTGAATGTGCACAAAGGAATAAGGTTTTATCTTTATCAATGACTATATAACACAGAAATTTATGTTTGCCTATAAGCATACAAGAGCAGGACCTTTCTTTAGAAACTGATTCTTAATTTTAAAAGTATTAAGACAATCTAAGGTCAGACTATTATCCTCTTACCCATTGTTCTGAGTAGTAATCAATGGCACTGCTTATGGGAATAAAAGCTCCCTAATGTGGTCACATGCAGGGCTCACAGCCTGATCTATGAATGTCAGCATCATATTAATAAATCACTTCTGAAACACTTAACAAGCTACATGAATATGAAATTTACTGTAATTTTCCAAGAAATAAAAAACTGCACATATCATAGAAAAAGCAAACCAAACTAAATAAAACCTCCACATCATCAGAGAATGTAGAATAATATTAAATCAAAAGCAATATTCAATGATAATAAGGAGGTGATATAAAATATGCACAGGTTCAGTATAAAACATGAACAAAGTAAGAAAGGAACACATATTTAGAGGGACAGAATAACTTTTATTCTCATGGTGATGTTTGTTATGAATGTAAATGATGTTATGTTCTGAGTAAATTGTACACAATTCTTAAAATCCTACTTGAATAATTATACATTCTGATTTTGTTCTATTTAGTTCTCTATAATTCTGCCTATCATTATAATATTACAAATTCAGTTTTGTTCTCACTGAAATTAATGGGCAGTCTGTCTTTCTTGGTATAATCTTGACATAACGAATGCAGCCAAAATGTTGATGAAGGGTGGTTTTTATCCCAATGTCTTTCCAGATGCCAGCATTGTATGCAACTGTGAAAAAAACGTTCTGAAATTCAGCGTATACAGGATTATTATCTTATAAAAAGAAATCAACATTTTAAATTTTTTTGTGTTTCATGTCAGGACTACTTGAATTCTTTTCGAGTTTGTTTTTCAGTTTGGGGTTTTGGCTTTATTTCCTCCCTCACACTGTGTTAAGCAAGGAAGAGGTCAATAGCAGAAGGATCAATGTCCCATGTATTCCTGCCATGAAAGACCCTGAATCCAGACTTTGGATAAGACACAGCCAGAGGTGAACTGGGCATGAACTCTCACTGTGTAATTTAGGAAAATAGAACTACATATTGCACTCCAAATTCTACTCATTCTAGTGTATTTCTAAGGAAGCAATTGATTTCACTAAAACCACATGAAAATGTACACTTGGAAACAGATTTTTGGCCAACTATTTATTTAAAACCTTCCTTCTTCATTTTCAAGTTCGAAGGTTATCATGAAAGATTACTGGCTTGAAATGTACAACACAGAAGTGTTTTTCTCTAAGACCTCTATTCAAGTTGCTGCTTACTATCGTTTACACGCCAGGTGATAAATGTTTCACCCTATAAGTCTGAGAAATGCACGTGTCTCTTCCAAGATATATTAGTGCACAGCTACAGAAATCTATTAGCTTATACCAAAGGAACAGATAAACACACATGCCTCCCCCAAAAAAATTAAAAAACAAAACAAAACAATAAAATCCAAACCAAACAAACAGAAAAACCCACTACAAAAGGAAAAAACAATCAACCAAACAAACAAACAAACAGCCCCCCCAAACAAAAAAACCCCAACAAACCACAAAACAGAGTCTAGGTTAGTTATATTGCTCTGTGCTACCTTGTTGATTATCATAATCACTATAAAATGTTAAGTACCTCCATGAAATAATGAACGAGACATACAATTGATATTGAGGCCTACTTATAAGGTAAAATTTTAGATATTTTATTACAGTCCTTTTATTTAGTGAAAAAATTATATATTGAAAAGAGTACTTCAAATGAAAATATGGCAAATATTTGTAGACTTGGAATGTCACGATCAGCATATAGTGCATGATGTAAGTATTATCAGCAGCTGTCAATGAATTAACATGTTTGAAATCTTAAAATCAGCAATAAAGAGAAAATAATACTCTTAGGAATAATACTATGTTTATCATGTCTAAAAATGCCACACTGGCAACCCTGAGTTTCCTTGTTTATTGAAAATATGGGCTAATAATATCTTTTGCGATTACTGGATAAAATCAAGGCAATGTCCTAAACTACAATAAAGTGGAGTCAACTCGGCTCCATTGTCTCCATTGCAGCAATCTGGAATCATGATGTAGCCAAGCTATCTTCAGGCAAGAACAGGTGGCCAAGGGAAGAAAAATAGGTTTTCATCTATAAAGAAATGCACGGAAGTTCTGCTAGAGCAATCATGTCTAAACCCAGCATACAATCATGCTTGTGCTAAATACTGAGAGGTTTTTTTTCTTTTCATCATTTTTTTATAAACATAAAGGATCCGAGTACTACGCTGTCAGAGTATGGGCTGCATGTAAACACCTTCTATGCCCACAGTATTCCTACACCAGGTTACCTATTTCTTTTACTAGCAGTTATGTTGTCGTTTAATTTCTTGTTCTCTTTTTGACCCTGCAACACTTGAACCTTAGAAGTTTAACAACATCAGATATCAGATCAGATTATTCTATTTCAGCTTTCTAGAGCTGCTTGCCAGAAAAGTGGGGCATTAATTTATCTACTGCTTTCTCAGCTTTTCTTTCTTTTTCCAAGCTTAACAAGTAATAAAACAAAGCTTTTTTTGATGAAAACCAAGCATATAAACAAAGAAACAGCTTAAAATTCTGACCACTTCCCATTTGAAACATGTACTGAAGTGCAAGAATCAGTTGCAGATCACAATTTTAGCCTCAAAGGGATAATTAATTAAGTTTCCAGATAGCTAACCTCTGTCTTGGAAGACAATAACATTTCAAATAACACCTCTCATATCTTTTACTTTCTGCTTTAAGCTTCTTTCTGTATCATAGTCTGAATCCATTTCTCAGATATGAAAATACTTTCTCTTTTCAGTTATTAGTTAAATGTGTGTTAAATCTGTACTGTAAATTCAGCTACTGATTTCAGCTTTATATTCTGCACGTTTTTTTTCTGGGGAGAAAATAAATTTCAAGTAAGTAATCAGGTGTGTTTCTGGATGTAATTATTCACTAGACACACATTAATCAATATGATTGTAGTCATACAGACCTCCATATACCCTACCCCTGCTCATGTGCACTCACACAAATACACACAACCACATTTTTTTTATCTGGAGAACAATCATAGAAAAGCAAATATTTTTAAATATATGTAGATATTTGCAAGCAACACAAGTATATGTAAATATTATCAAATACAATAAGAAATGTAACATTTATGTGCATGATATCTTATGAAAAATACTGTTATTTTTTGTTCTGTATTGTTCTCTTCCTTTCTGATTCTTGTCCTCTAAAGCACTGCTTAATAGTGGACACCCAACTGTTATATGACATTTTCTTTGCAGCTATTGCATTTTAAATGTTTCTTTTTTGTTGGCATAATTTCTAAATTAATGTAGTCAATAACAAGCAGTAAAACCTTCTAGCAATTAATCAGTAAAATAAATAGAACTTATATGCAGCTTCTAGATTTAGATTCTAAGAACCCCATTTATAAAGTAATTTTCTGATTTTTTTAATGCTAATTAGATCAGTTCTCTTCCAAGGAAAGGTTCACGCATCTTAACAGAATAGCTTTCTATAATTTTTCACTAAGTCGATGCACTTTTATTTATACAGCTGTGTTTCAAAGTGGTGTTTAGGGCAAAACTATTTCTAAATGTGAAAAAGCAGAGAGAAAATATATACTTATTAAGATTTTTATGTTCTTACTTCCCTAGTCTGGAGGGCTGTGCTAATATTCTGCTAAATTTATAATTTTACTTTTATCAAAATCTGTCAATAGTGGTCAATCATTTATGGTTTTCCCCAGAAAATTTTTGTTAAGGCCCATTGCCTATAGCCATCTCCAAAGAGGACAATGTACAATTACTTGTATTCAAGGTGGATAAATAATCTTTTTTTCCTCTGAGTCCAATCACATTCAGAAGTTGAAATTAAATGGAGGTTAACCTCTTCTTTGTGATTTAGGGTTGTTTTCTTACCATTTTTTTTAACTTCTTGCAAAACTGGAAGAGAAATGCAGAAAAAACAAGAGTCTTCTCACAAAATCTTAATGGAGGGATGTTCAGCTGATAATTTTCAGAAGTTCACCCTCTTTCCTCTTACCTTTAGAGCATTTTTCCTGGCAGGATCACAGTCCCTCTGCAACTGATGAAGGCTTGTCCTATAATGTCATCAAACTTAGTCAGCTGTGCAGTTTTTTAAACATATGATCTGTGCCACAGAACAAACTTTGAAAGCTTGGTATCTTTTGGCTGACAAAGAAAGCCTAAAAAGTTTCAAAGAAACGGCTTGCCAGTCGTGTTCAGTCAGCTAAATAACAACAAACACACCAACACTCCCTGTGATGCACAATTTGAGGAAAAAAACTAAACCTTATGCCTAAAAAAATCACTTCCTTTTGATGGTTCACCTTCCAGTAACTGATTTATTAAGGACTGTTAGGATTGGTTTGTTTCATTTGGGGAAGGGAGGAAAATTTTTTAAAAAGAACAAAGAGTTTGTCAAACAAAGTTGTTTGCATTATTATTGTTGCTCAAAGCATTACAAAACCTGGCACAATATTTCATGAGCTAATCTTCTATTTCTTTTCTTAGGTCTCAAATATGCATTTACAGCATTTACAGAAAACAGAACCCTCGAAATTGTCTAAAGTGTTTTATTATTTATATTACAGTGTCACTTACATTTAAATGTTTTTTACAATTTTTCCTAACCTTGTTTTAGGCACATTCAAAGGTAATTAATGTAACAGTTTAATTACTTTTACAGACTGAAAGATTTTCTGTGCTGCTTGCTTTAGGCTTTCCTTACTACACTATGACTTATTTTAAAATTTGACGTATTTTATCATGTCTGTTCTCATCCTTAAGTTGTCTAATTCAACAAAAAGCTTTAATATTTTCTTGCAGGTTATGATTTCCAAACCTCATTCTTTCTTTTTGCTTTTCTTTGAGATCTTAGTGGTTCACACACTGGTTCAGATACTTCAAATATGATGCCCAGAACAGACACAAATTTTCAATCTCATATATAGCATGTGGATTACTCCAAATATTTTACATGGCAAACTCCGGTTTATACATTCAACTACACTGAGTATGAGCTTGAATTTTTGCCACATTATGACATTATTTACTTTCAGTTTCTGATTAACTGAAATCTTCCCATGTTTGCAAGATTCAGAAGTGTTTTTCTGCAAGATCATTCCTCACATTATTTTCCCTGCAGTTGCAAACTTTCAGATAGCAAAGGTATTGTGAGTGGTAATGGTCTTGTTTTTCGTCATTCTTACCATGATGTTCCTTTAGTCAATGAAAATGAGCTATTCAGACTGTATTTCTCAGCTTTATTTATAAGTAACGTGAAATGTGCTCAGCAATCCCTCTTAAATAATTATCAAAAAATAATTATATGATTTATGTTCATTAAACCTTGCAAGATTTCTTTATAAACTTTTTCTCTCCTAAGCACTTACAAATTTTTTTAATTTGCTGGAGCTCTGGATTTGAGGACACCAAAGTGAAAAGTGGTTCATGATTCTCATAAACTTTATACTTAAGTACTTCCAAAATAATGTTCAGTTTTATTTTCATTGTCAATCTACCCAAAAATTAACCATAGAGGGAAAAATTGTGGCTACAGTGGGGAGCATGCACTTTAGCAAGCCAGAGTGAGGTAAGAAAGAGAATGAAAAATATTCATATATTTTTGTCCCTAGAGAGTAATAAAGTAAATACTACTACTATTACTACTAATTGTTATTATAATTTTTTTAAAATTCTTTTAAACATCTGTATTTCTTGCTAGTTTATTCTCAAATTATAACTTTTTTTTTGTTTTTTAGTCTTAAGTTTATTTTTAAACTTATATCCAAATTATTAATTTGATAAATTCTCTATTTCTTTAGTTTTGTGGGGTTTTTATCTGTTTACTTTCACTTCCTCAATGTTGTCCTGATTTTTTCCAAGTGGGTATCTCTGCAATACCTCTATTTTCCTTCCATTAGTGTGTGCTTACATGAGCTGCAATGTTCTTTTATCAAACTGTCCATTGTGTCAACTCAGTATTATTTCCTTTGAGGAAACAATCAGATCTGGAATCTGCTTATTTGGGTTTATGGATTTTAATATGCACATTTTTCTCTATTAAAAAAAAAAAATTTCAGCATTCACAATGATTTTTTCTTACCCAATTGACCTTTTAATTTCATGTACTCACTCATTTTGCCCTCACTGATCAGAAACAAAGACAAAAAGGTTTAGATTTGTCTTCAACTTCTGCATCCAAATGTTGGCTTCAACAGACTCCAAGAACCTGTTTGATGATCTCTTACAGATTGCTGTATCTGAGTATGTCTCTCTGTATCTGAACTCGTTGCTTACGGAGGCGCAGCTGGTAGTTCACAACTTTGGACTGACTGTGCAACTTCCCGGTTACAACTGATTGCAGGATCAGTTTCTGCACTGTGCACTACAATTCTCTGCACAATGCACCTCTCCAATTCCTACTGTCGTGGTGGGCATTCTAGGGACAAGCAGGTCACAAGCACAATTTGGGTTAGTAATTTACCTCTTTTGTGGTGACAGAATTGGTCCAAGCACACATTGCTCACTCTGTTAGAAACAAACAGCTTCCAGAAATTCAGGTTGAAAGAATTTTGGTGGTCAGTTTCCTTTACATTACTTTAACTGGTTTTCTATACACTATGTGCTTTCCTACTAATTACAGTTAATCTGTGGTTTCAATTTTAATTGCAAAGTTATCTTACCTATGACCCAAATATGAGTTCTCTTTAATCAATAGGAGACTCTAGGAATGCAGTTCATTTTATACATTTCTGCATGTTATATTTTGGTTGTTTTACAGTCAACAGGCCCTCGTCCTACAGTAATACAGTTGTAGATATTCATTAAGCCTTGGCCTACAGACATCCTGCTTCTTAGCTTTTTTCTTTGTTGTTTATTTGTCACATTTTAAATCAACTACGATTCTGTGAACTCCTTATTTCAATTTTCAGTTCCAAAATTAAGCTTCCTCTTCTTCAGCATCATATGGCATAGAACTTTAGTCTATATTTGTGACTTGATTTTTTTTTTCACAAATAAATGCTTCAGTACTAAAATTCCCCTTTAGCATTAATCCCATCATATGATCTTCATTTATAGTCTTTGTCAGTCTTGAGGGTGGTATTTTTATTCCTTTCTCCTTTCTATTTGGCCGAGCTACAATTTTATTATTTTGTAATACAATAAGTCCTTGATAGGACCTCCTCCATTTTCCCATTGCTACTCTTTCCTAAACTGCATGTATAGCAGTAATCTAATTTAATTTGGTATTTCATTCAATTATGCACTAAGATTTCCAGTTTTGATATTCAAAAAACTTTGTCATAATTTTAAACTTGGAGGGATTTGTCTGTGGTCCAGTGAAAGGGAAACCAGGGCTTTTCCTAATGGAGTTAAAAACTGAGGAGAGTTTTGCATATAAATAGTTTCCAAGGAACAGGACTGACTGGATGTACAATGCTAATTCTTATTCTGAGAAAGCAAACTGAAGATGTAGGATTGCATGTTTAAACTGGTAGTTGTGAAATGTCTAACAATTTGTCTGAGAAAACTGCAACAAATTAAGTGCTAGGTAGATATATACATCATTGGTATAATTTCTATGTACTCATATACCTTGTATGCATTTATATGCCCTTGGAACTGTGCCGCTCATTTTATTAGAAGGAATTTACTTTGTACTTGGCAAGAACTGCAATTTTAAGGCCACTCACTAAAATCAGAATAACTTTTCCTGGGTTTAATTAGAACTAAAATACTAGAATTCTCTGGACATACCTAACTCACTATCCAAGTTATTTCAAAAATAACATGCTGTGCTTGATGCACCCCAGGATGGGTTTGGTCTCTGGGCTGACAGGGCACACTGCTGACTCACACTGAGCTGCTGCTGACCAGCAGCCCCAGATCCCTTTCTGCAGGGCTGCTCTCCAAGCAGTCCTCTTCCAATTTGTACCCCTGACCTAGGTGCAGAATCCTGCGCTTGCTGAATTTCATCACATTGGTCATTGCCCAGAGCTCTAAGCTGTCTAGATCCCTCTCTGAGGAAAGTCAGCATCCCCTCCCAGTTTGGTATGATCAGCAAACTTGCTGAGGGTGCATTCAACTCTTGCATCCAGGTCATCAATGAATATATCAAACAGAACTGGCCCTAGAATTGAACCATGAGGAACATCACTGGTGACTGGTCACTGGATAGATGTAGCCCCATCCCTAAAACCCTTTGAAGTCTGCCCTTCAACCCTGCCCAGTGCACCAGGAACCTGCTCATCCCACAGCCGGACAACTTGTCCAGATGGATGCTGTGAGGGACAGTATCAAAAGCCTTGCTAAAATCCAGAAAAATTATATCCACTCCCATCCCTTCATCCACTAGGTAGGTAGCATATTTAATAAGAGATATGTGTCTCTGTGCATTCACACAACCAGCTGTATAATAAGGAATATACTATGCAGATTTATCAAAAGCAGGAAAACAGTTTCATTTTAGGATTTAATAGTAATATGTGGGAAAATAATGGGGAACTGAAGATTTTGTATAAATAGACTTGAAAGATTTCCTTACTCCCTTGAAATACAGGGAAATATGTTTGTATATAAAACCACTATCTCTGTTTATTGTGATTGAAAAAGCACTTCACACATTCAAAGTTTCTCTGGCAAAATAAGAGGTTTTCTTACAAAAGATTTTTCACAAGTCCTCTACGTTACAATGTGGTGATGCAGACAGACTATAAATACATATGTACCCTTTCCAGTTATAACATTATGTATGTAAACATATAGAAATTTTTAAGTTTGAAAGTGCTGTAAGGAGTTGCCAAAACTTCAGAGAATAGAATTAAACATTGTCACCCTCTTGTTAAATTGGACAAATACTCCAAACCCAGAAATGTAGAATTCTAGGACAAACTGTAAGATATTACATTTATGAAAGGCTAAATTATAGATATATGAAGTGTAGAATTGATGGTGCTATATCAAAACTGTGTTTAAAAAAAGGCAGGAAGGTTAATGAATTAATAATCAAATTCCAGCTGTCTTAGATGTACCTGGCAAGGTTTCAATAGTCAAGGTGGCTGCAGGGGTGGCTTTTGTGGGAAGACACCAAAAGGTGTCCCCGGGTCCCACAGAACCAGTTCCAGTAAACTCCCAGATGGACCTGCCACTGTCTAAGCTGAGCCAATCAGGAATGCTGCACCGTGTGGTGAAGCAAGCTGGCCCCACTCAGTCAATGGAGATCCACGGTAGAGCAGATATCCACACTTCCAGCTGTGGAGGATCCAGTGCCAGAGCAGGTGTAGGTGCCCCAAGAGCCCAAGGTGCCCCAAGAGCTTGTGCCATGGGGGACCCAGGCTGGAGCTGTCTGCTCCTGACAGAACACACCCCGTGCACAGGACACATGCTGGAGCAGCTCTTGAAGAACTGCAGCCGTGGGAAGGATCCACTCTGCAGGATTCTGTGGAGTACTGCCTCCTGTGGGAGGGACCCCACAAGGGAATAGGGAAAAAGTTTGAGGAGAAAGGGGCAGCTGGAACTGAACTGTAGCTTTCATTCCCCATTTCCTTGTGCTGTTCAGGGCTGGTGGGGTACTGCTTTGTTTAATGGGCAATGAATGAAATTAATTTCTCCAAGTAGAATCTGTGTAGCCCATAATGATAACTGAAAGATCTTGCTGTTTCTATCTCTACCTTAAGCTTTTTGTTAAGCTCTTCCTGTTGTGTTGATGGAGGGGGAGTGACAGAGTGGCTTGGTGGGCACCTGGCAGCCAGCCAAGGTCACCATACCACACCAGCTCACTACAATGCCACTGAAGTAAAAAGGAGATTCTCATTTGTGATTTAATAATAGAAGTTCTGCACCAGGGTTTTTTATTAATTATATTTGTAAGGCCTTGGTGAGTACTGTGTCCTGCATTTGGCATCTGTCTAAAAAGAATGCGTAGAGAAATGGAAGAAAGGCTCAGTGCGAGGTCAGAAAACATGACCATTGAAGGAAAGAAAGAGTTTAAGGGCACAAATAGATATCATGTCATCCTAAACTTAATTGTCATTATTTGTGGCCCATCTTCACTGAGAGGAAGGGAAAGAAATCTGTACACTTTGAAACAGTAGCATTAGATGCTAAACATTTTATTTTTTAACTGTTTGCCTATTCAAGTTTTAGAATTTCTTCTACTGAAGCTTCTTAATATTCAATTTGCATAACGTTTTCCAGAGGAAGATGTACTGTTTGTGATCTTTTCCAGTACATAAAAATCTGTCAAATTACTTTAAATTACTCTCAGACTTTATTACATACATCAAAACCTGAGGATTGGTGACAAAAACATAATAGACCTATAATATAGTCCATAGTGGTTATAGTGGAAAAGAATAAGATCTTAGCAGTTCCATAAGAAATTTTAATCCTTTAAGTCTCCATTTCACTGTCACAAGGTTACAGAGTGCAAAAAGAAAAAAAAAAACAATTTCCAGTGAGCCATTCTTTTATACTTTTAACAGAATATTTCTATGTTTTAATATTCCATGGAGGCTATCAGTGGAAAACAAAGAGTCTGTTACAAAGTTGTTTGTTTTTTGTGGGTAACTTAATTAGACTTTCATTCCTGGAAGACTTGGGAAGGCTTTCTACATAGATAAAATGTTGACTTTACCTCAATAAATGCAGTTCCATATATTACATTCTACACTGAAATATATCCATAATTAGAATTCTAACGAGTGATTACTTAAATTTATAGGATGCATTACTACTTTATGGACATTTTAATTTACTACTTGAATTAGTAGTCCACATTAGTGACATTATAAAAAAAAAATGGAAAAAAACATAAACAATTATAAACACTAAATGGGATGGAGTAAGCATTTTTGTGAGCCCCAAAGCTATCCTGATAGCTTTATTGTCTTAATCAACTTAGTTGACTCATTTTACTGCTCTTTTGAGGTGGATGTTGTGGACACATGCTGGGGTACTAGTTCACTTCTGCCAAATTAAAGATGATAATTCTCATGTGTGAAATAACGGCATGGACTAATGACCAAGTCTCAGCATAATTTGAAGTGAAGTCCCAGCAGGTGGCAAACAATTAAACACATAACATGATATAATATAGTCAAAAGTATTTTTTTCTTTTCTTTTTTAAATAAAAAAGAAAGTCAGGGAAATAAAGAAAGCAAATGCTCCTTTTCTTGAACAGTGCTAAACTCCACAATAAATTCAGAGGGAAAAATGAGGAAGAAATTAAAAATATGTCACTGGAAAGACACTTACTAAAAGAACTCTCTCAATTTTAACACAGAATTCTAAATACTAGGGTTTTTTTTTTTCATATGGAAGTGCAGACATGATTCTATTTCCACTGAAACAATAACCTGAAATTATAAACCCTAAAAGTTTCTTCAGTAGTAGAATAAACCTTAATAAACACTTTGGCATTCACTAAGACTTAGAAATAGTTTTAAGCCAACTTGAGAAACAAATATGTAATAATTAGGTTATTATTTAAATGAGAAAAGAAACCCTAATCCCACGCCCCAAACCAGAATAACTTCCCTCTACAAAACCCTATTAATTATTCCTTACTTCTACACTGGATCACTTATTTACATGACTTCTAAAATTGTTATGTGTAAGTACTGAACTTGTGTCTCTTAGAAAATGATGAGCAAGGTTTTTCTTGAAAAGTATGTTTTTTGAAGAACGTGGTATGTTTTCAGGGGCTTATTTTTGTACCTGCAGACATTCGAAAATACAGTAACTGGATTATAATTTCAAATATAAACTTATTCAGCTTACAAATATTCATAATCGGAGTTTCATATTATTTAATATAAATTTGTATTTCATTGTGAAATTTCAGGTTTTTTTAGGAGTTTGGCAATTGTCTGCTTAAGCATATGTTTCAACATATGCTAAACATAAATAGTTAAATACTTCTATAGAATGGACACTTCAGATGCCAGGTAGCTCTTAGCAAGAGAATTAGGGTGCCTCCTATATTCTGGAACAAGCCACTCACAAAGCAGAAAAGATTGATGTAATTTTAGCTCTTAAAAAACTCTGTAGATTTGTGTGGCTTATGAGTTTGTAAGTTAGATAATACTGAAGGGGATTTTTTAATAAATAGCTAAATTATTTTTAAAACCATTAAAATAGAATAAAAACTGGTTCAAAATCACATTCAGTTTTTGAATTTATAACTACTAGAACATATATAACTTAATAGTAAAATGAAGTTATTTTAAAAGCAATACCTTCTGTTGTTACTAAGTATTATAACTTTAAGACAGGAATGAATCTGAAGATAAAAATGTAATCAAGCAGTTTAATTAACACAGAATTTTTCTACTTTGTTTGTGAAAGCCCCTGAATGTGCTTGTTATTTTTATTTTGAAGATTCAGAGAAATGCTGGTTTTCAGGAGTAAACAAAAGAAACCCAAGATAAGACATTACAGTTTCTGTATTTGCTTGTATTTATCTAATGTTAAGGGGCAATTTGCAGCTGCAGCTATCATTTTAAAAGGCCTCTTTTAGAGAATGTCATGCTGGGAAAACGACTAGAAAGACAAACTTCAAAAGAGCAGATGAGTACCCTCCCAAACACAAGGCACTTCTGATAAGGAGACTTTATCCTTTTAGTCACAGTGTGAGGGGAAAACCTGAACTGAAATTTTGTGAAAGGTTTTTGTCTGAAGAAATGTGGAATTAGAACTGGGTAAGTATGTTGTATAAGAACATGGTTTCTAGGAACCTAGTGTTTGCATTTCCTGGTTGTTCAGAGTTGGGTTTTGGGCTTTTTGGTGATTGGTTTTGCAGGGTTTCTTGGGCTTTTTGGTGATTGGTTTTGCAGGGTTTCTTGGTTTTGTTTGTTTGGGTTTTTTTTTTAAGCTTCTGCAATAACTCTGGTAAACAATCTTTAAGGCCCACAAATGCTTACAAATAATTTTCTTCTCTCTCTGTCAAACCCTTTTCTTTTATTTGTACTTTTGCCTGGTCAGCTTCAGCACTGATAACATACAATTACAATTACGTATGAAGAAAAATCACACATTTCATTTGACAATGTAATTTTTTCTTTAATGTACATAATTATATTAATTTCTCTGAAGATTTAGCCTAGTATTGTCCCACTTCTAGACTTACTCTCTCCTCCACTCTTAATTTAGTGCCAATGCATACAGAAAAATATATTTGAATGTATTCCTTTCCTCTTCCAAGAGGATACGCCTTTTGGTATTGATGCCTGCTTCTTTTTTCCTATTGCAAAGAACTCCCTATGAAGAAACACCCACAAGGGAATATGTTATTCTCTGCACCATCATCAACTTCAGCTTATCTCCTATAGCGACTCACTCTTTCAATTTTCTCAGAGCTTGAAGTAATTTCCTCCATGAGGCCTGAATTTTGCTATTGGCGAGGAAAGAGAGGGATGAAGAGACAGGACAAAAATTATTTCTCCCATCTTTTTGCAAAACCATCATCAAGGCAACATTTATTGCTTTTACTTTGTGAGAAACTTTTGCATACTGAGAAATTATAGTTGTGATTTACTTGTAGTATGCACTTGGAGCTATGCACAGATGTCATAATCCTCCAAAAGAAGTTTAATGAAGGGATTATGCAATATGATCTGAAAACTACACCTATCCAAACTCATTAGCATGGATTTTCCTGAATTTTTATTACATCTTTTCAATTATTTTTATTAAGATCTCTGACACAAAATCCACAGGAAAAAAATTCAAGCTGCACTTTACAAGACATTTCCTGTTAATTCAGTGTTGTAGATGTTCAACAGCAGTGTTCAGCAGCTTACATTTTCACATAAATGTAAGAATGAGAGCCTGAGGCAATCTGAATACAGGCTTTTCAGACTTCAAAGGAGCAATGAATGATTCTTGCCCTGCTTTTGCCATCCAGAATTGGCCTAAGCTTGGGGAGCAATTAAAATTAAATGCCACTGAACTGCAGAAAGTGAAGATAGGCAGCTCTGGGCACGAGCACACTTGTATGAAGTCTCCTGACTAATTCATATCTTAGTGTCCGTAAAGCAATGAAGGGAGTCAGAGTGAGATCATTTATACAGAAAGAAAGCAAAGGGCAGCTGCATTAACCTTGAACATAATGATTCACATCTTTGTTTCAAATCAGCTGATTTTCATTTTCTGGTTGCCCCTTTTTCAGGAGAGGAACCCTCTGCAAAAACAATTAGCTACCCAAGATCTGAGTGTCTCCTACTCAGTCCTAATTTATTCTTTTGTAAATAGCTCTCAGGGCACTTAAACATATAGACAAAGCAAATTCTACCAGATCTCCGAGTGTGCTGAATGGTGTAGCTTTTATTTAAAGAATGGGATATTATTTTTTTAACAGGGGTTTTATTTCTTTTTCTTTCATAAGAGCCAGAAATAGTTTCAGATGTTTATCACTGAAAATCACAATAATATTTAAGAATATATGCAGGACTACTGAATTAAGACATATATATTAAAACGTGTTTCCTGACATAGTTTTGAATTTTGAAGTCCAGCAACAAATACCAGAACATCACTTTCAGTAAAAGTTCAGAACACATTAAAAAAAAAAAAAAAAAAGAGAATCAGTAATCTGATAAGCATAGATGAGCTCCAGTTTAGTTTAATTTAATTTAATTTAATTTGTCTTTGAAAGAAAGCACATTCTGATATTTCACATGTCATTGAAACTTTACATGGTTTGTTATAGCTTGTCTAGTGTTCCAAGTCATGTTCTGAATGGTTGACATAGGCATTCTTTTGTGAAAGGAAGTAGAAACCAGGAAAAACATGAAAAATTTTAGGAAGACTTGCCTGTATAAGACAAGGAAGTTTTTAAGTGTAGTCCTTTTAAAGTCTCAAAAATACATAATCTGCAAGGATTAGATTTCTGGCCACTTGGTTTTTTTTATGGGGCCATAAAAGTAAAACATTTTATCTTTTGTGTTAATGACAGAGCTCCAAAAGACATGACTCCACTATAGAAATGGAAATTGAATGATAACCTGTGTTTTCCATCTACAACAACTTTTCATAATAGCTCAATTAACACATATCACCCTTACATAGCTGGTGTTTATTAGTCACTAAGTGTCCCATTTTCCTATTCAATCCATGCTACATGTTCTCACAGAAATCAGCATTTTGCTGAGACCCCTGATGTTGAATAATGTATTTGTAAAAATCGTTGGGTTACCTTTACATTTTCTTCAAATATTTGCAGGGTGATACAGGCATGTATAGATTCCCCTTTGCTTCACAAAAGGTGCTCTGCATTTCAGATATATTTTGCCTCATTGTTGGTTTGCCCCTCTCTTTCCTGAGCACACAGACCAATACCACAATACCTGTCACTGAGTAGCTCTGTAATACAGTATTGTCATTGCTAGCTAGCACATTAGCCTTGAGTTGACAAGGCCTCCAGATAAAGGCTAAAGCTAAAGCTTGTTCTGTCTGATGTTTTTTAACCTGTCCATACATTTATTTTACTCAGTTCAGCTGCAGCAGCAACTTTTCACAGAATGGCTTGAGTTGGATGGTACCTTAAGGGTTACCTGATTCCAACACCCCTGCCATAGGCAGGGTCACCTTCCACTAGAACAGGTTGCCAAGAGCCCCAGTGATGGGCTGGTTCCTGGTGAGGACGAGCAGTGACAGAAAAAGCAGGTCCTGAAACTGAAGAGTAGTCATTTCTTTTCTGATTATTTGCATGAAAAATTAACGGAATCCTGTTGGAACGGCATTATCCTTCTCTAATAATGATGTTTGTGATAACCTAGGGCACCTGGATGAACCACCCAAAACTCAAGAGTGCCCAGAGCAGAGTCTGCTCTGGAAGTTCTACATGAAAGAGGTTTCAAGTGAATTGTCCTCTGGAACAACTTTTCTTTCCTCCTTGACCCAATGAGAACAACTAAGCTTAATTCAGTTCTTCAGGTAAGACTGACATAAAGTGAGGTGAGATTCAGGAAATGCTAGACACCACTCCTAGACAGTAACATGGCAAAACCCCAGACAGTAACATTGAAATGAACTTCACAGAATCACAGACTTTTCTAATCAAGCAGGTCTCTACAGTGATTTCTTTTTTACTCTTGTTTGTCTTTCATGGTTTTACACCTCTAATAGACTGACACAGTGCAGAAAGATCCAGACCTGATATGACAACAGAGGGCTTGAGAAGTGGTGATACAGGATACATCTCAGAGGACTGCAGTCCTGGGATGATAAGGATTAGGGAACAGGCCTGGCGTTGGAAACTCCACAGGAATTAACAACTCACACATGATAGGTTAGAGAAATGTAGGTCTGCTTTTAGAGGCAAGAGAAAACAACAAAAATGCTATCTACAAATTGTGAAAGTCATGTATAAGAAATTTGCATTTAAGTTGGAGTTGAAGAACAAAATGTAAAAAGAAAAAGTATAAAAGCATCTTGTCAGACGTAGAAATGACCCCAGGTGGACCATACAGTGAGGAAGAAGCCATCATCATGTACATCATACTCCTCACAACCTCAGATCTTCAGCTGCTAAATAATCATCATAACACCAGAATGAAGCCACAAACTTTAGGATCCAGAGAAGCAGGAGAAGCATGAGCATAAGAGCAAAATAAGTAGAAATTAGGTCCTTGTATAATAATTTTAGCTACTAATAGTAGTTTCAGTAGTACTGAAACTTGTTTCTGCATGCACATATTCCTTCTTTTTCTGTAATAATTAGATGTGCATTATTAATGATTTTTGGATTAGACTGGTAAGATTTCAATTATAATAAGAATAAGTTTTGATTTACATATAAGGGTGTTTCATCTTTTTTTGTAAACAAGACTTTTTTCCATAGCATACTACACATTCATGCTTCCAAAAGTGCAGTTGAAGACTATTTCTTGTTATCCAAGACAGTGGTATCCCTCAAGAGAGGCTGGAGAGAGTTACTTTGCTGCTGTTGACATCTACCCTTAAGCATTTCTTCTGGAGACAGAAATATACTTAAATCTGTTTGCTTGTCAGTTATGTCAAATTTTTCCGTGATTGTTTTCATAATTTTCTGTTTAATATATTGCTTATGGAAACGTTGTCATATATTG
This sequence comes from Daphoenositta chrysoptera, assembly GCA_013397915.1. Taxonomy (NCBI): domain Eukaryota; kingdom Metazoa; phylum Chordata; class Aves; order Passeriformes; genus Daphoenositta; species Daphoenositta chrysoptera. The sequence goes on along the minus strand of VZRO01003849.1, from coordinate 132,684 downwards.
TAGTTTCTGATTGACAACAATATTGAAAAGACATCCATGTTCATGGACTGGTAATGAGCATCTTAATTTTTTAGGATTTTTAGGATTTTGTTGAATATTTGGTATGTTCTGGGTTTGCTTTTTTTTTTCCCTTTGGATGAGAACAGAGAGAGATTCTGTGTCCATGTTCAAAGGCAATTATTTGGTTTGCTTCAGAGATGTTTACAATAGGAAAGTCTGCTGCTGTTGCTATGTGGGCAAAGCTGTGTCACGGAGACCCTCAAAGGAATGTTGTAAGTGCCATCAGGACTCCAGCTGCATCTTTATTTTCTCCCCAAATTGCACAATCTTCACCAGATATCATGAATTTCTTGATGTATCTGCATTTAGTCTTCAAGCTTTTTCTGTCGTAACTATGCCAGCCACAGATATGTCTGAATTCTTTTTTCTCAGAGCATATAGCTAGAATTTGTAGAATAGACCTTGTGTGCCACACATTCGTATATAGCAGGTTTATTTCCAAAAGCCTTCAGTTTGTCACCATGCCCAAAGGCCCTCCTTTATTCACCCATGTGACATAATGAAGACGTTTGAACACAGGAGTGAAAACTGGACCTACTAAAATACATGTATCAGATTTTGAAGTGCTGTGCCATAAACACTTTGTAATGGAAACTACCCTGCCAGTACTGCTGACTCTCTCTTATTCCAAAAAAAGCTTTTCTTACTGTAGCAATATGTCAGCTGTTTACAAAAGCAGCTAACAGTCTTTATTAGTATAAAGCTTTATTAGTATAAAGCCAAGCCTCTGCAAACTTACAATTTACCTGGTACTGCTAATTTACACAAGATCTGAAAGAATGTTTCTTCCTGGATTTCTAGTTTATTGCATCACATAGTTCAAAATCTGTCACAACTCTTACAGTCCAAATGTGATTAAAAAAATTTCTTAAATTCCTTAAAATTACAGATTTAAATAGAATTTTCAGGAATAGTTGAGGACAAACCAAGATGATCTGAAATGCACAGGAGACATTTTTATGAATTATTATGTGCTGCTACCACTTATTAATTCATCAATGATGGAAAACCACAAAAATAAAAATTTTATGCTGCGCTTTAAAATTAGATCTATATTTTAGAAACATTTATTGTGGCTGCAATATTATATTACATATTTGACTTTAAGTATTATTCAACTAGGAAAAAATGTATCTAACATAATTTTAGCTACTTAGTTTAAAATAGGGTAAAAGAGATCCTAAGAAAGTGTATTTCCCTGTGTGTGTACAAAACAACAAATCACATTTATTGATAAATTAGCTAAAACTAAGCAAGAGTTATTGACATAATTCCTTTTAAATTATTGACAGTCACAGGCCTACAAAGGGCTATTTTCTAAATAAAAACACACAGAAGAAGTTCATAGATGTAAGAAAATTTTAGTTTATGAAAAACAAATACACAGTTTAGAGAAATGCTACATCATTCTTTACAAAAATAGATGAATTTATAGTGTAAAACATCAGTCAAGGATATGTACAAAAATGTCAGTGGACCATTTTCAACTGTAGAAAAGCTATTTGTGGATGAAAACTTTGGAAGGAATATGGAAAAAGGCTGCATCTCTGCATAGTCTCTAATAGCTTCCAAAATGATCTTAAGGGACAGAAAATTTAACTGTGGAGGGTTTGGGCTTTCCAGCAGGTGTGTCATAAAGTGAAAGACAAAATGTAGTGCATTAAAGCACAATGGTAATTTAAAATCTGATGTCATTAGATTTTGTGTGAAGAAAAAAATGTTGCTTAAATACAAGTTCCACAATACTGTAGTTATATACTTCGAAATTTTGCCTGGTGGTTACAAGGGACTAAGAGCTCTCACCCTGCTTGCTATTTCCTATTTTGTTTCTTGTGAATGCTTAGTGCTTTACCCGCATAATATTTTTTCTTTAATTTGCTGTTTTCTAGGGGGTTTTGCCTTGTATATATTTAGTATTTTACCAACAGAGTAATTTTTTTAATGGAATCAGATGAGTACAGAGATACTCAACACAACCAAAATTTGCTGCACATTAAATCACCTTTATTGCATGTGAGATAAATACGATTGATAAATATAAAGGAAAAAATAATGAAGATTAATAATGTCTTTTTCTTACCTATCTTAGAGTTATATAGCTGTCATTTACTGATTGAGCACATTTTAGTAAAAACATTAACAACAATAAGCTAGTGTGGAATTTCCAGATATTTTGCTTTGTGGTGAGAATATTGTTTAGCAAATCTGTAAATAAAACTGGTAAGGATGGTGTTAATTATTTTATTGAGAAAAGGAATTTATATATAGCCTATTATCTACACAATGGCCTCTTCAGTATTGGGAGGGAAAGCCTCTCAGACTCAAAACTAGTGATCTTTGGAGATTTGTTTCAAAATCAGGTAAGCTTTACTGATACTGCTTTAACCACCACCCCCCAAAATGTATTCTCCATCTGACCTTGACAAAATTATTTCACCCTAGAAAGGAACTCAATTGCTCTAATGGCTCATAAACAGCTGCATTAACATTATCAGAGCTTGTTATGTGTAACCAGTTTCTACATTAACTGGGATTTTTGTATTGATAAAAACAATTGAAAGTAAAACGTTTTTAAAAATAAAGAAGGTGCAATACAGCATTCAAACAGGCTTTCAGTTGGATGGGATATATTATGTCTACTCAGTCTTCTATATTTGCCACTCAAAATTATTTTTCTTTAAATGCATAAGGTCTTCCAGGAGAGGTGTGAAGCAAGAACCACACCTCTGGTAGAAGGCAAAAGGAATGCCACCTTAAACATTTGTCCAAACAAATGAAGAAAAAGTTATTGCAAAGTTCAGATTTTGAAAGCAGATCTGTATGCTTAAAAAAACTCCAGAGAGATGCTTAAATTTTCCCACATTGTAACTTATGCAAGAATATATAACTGCATCTGTATGCTACATATTCAATGAATGGAAACAAATGTAGTGGGAAGTAGAAAAGGAAACTCAGTCCAAAATTCAGTCTCTTCATTTAATTGTAAAAATAGGCTCATTCTCTCCCTACTCATTAAAATCAGAATTTTATAAGGCCTAATATAGGCTAGGAAATTCCTATTACATTTTCAGGACATTGCTGTTCACATCTCAAATTTATTACGTTTTCAAAAGCCTGAGAGGAATTGGTCAGGAGTTTCCTGTGGATTAAATAATTTCTTACCACAAACCAGCATTTAGAAAAGGAAAATTTTAATTTTCATATAGTTGGTTCATTTTATTTTTCAGTTTGTATAGAATATATATCTGATCTCTTTTGTTATGCAAAATTTATATTAATTCCTTGAGGAAGACTACAATATAACAAAACACAAGCTGAAAATTTAAATAAACAATTAAAAAAATCTTTTAAAAATATTAAATCATCTTTTAAACACTGACAGGTATACCATGGCAAAGTACTCATATGAAATATTAAAAATTCTCAAACTAGAGAGAAACACAAGAAGATATAATAAATAATCCAATTCTTTACCCTAATATTGACTTCAAACTTGTTAAAGGAAATGAACTTTCACATAAGCTAATGCACTGGGCTGATATCAGTCTTTATAAAAAAGAACAGTCTTGTGGAAAGTATCTTATTAAAAAATCATAATGAAATATTGAATGCTTCAAGAATACAATATTTGATGCAATATTTGTTCCTGTGAAGATTGTATTAGAATGTCAAAGAAAAAAACAGTGGAGTGTGTTTATATAAATGATTTCTCTTTGACTAGTAAATCCTGAAAGCAGGATTTCAGCTGTGATCCCATTAATACCCCTTAGGAGAAACTTCAATATTTGATAGAAATTGAAAATATCCCGAAAAAAAGAGGGTCCATACAACTAGTAGAAGCTATTTAATAAATATTTAATAATTCTGTGCAAGAACGTTTCACAGTGCCTTAAGTGTCATTAGATTTTTATATTGCTGAGAGTCCTTCATTTATACCTCAGCAGCCTGCCTTTCACCTGCAGCCTTACACACAAGCTGCTGTGACACTTTATTTTCCACATCCACTATGGCAGCATTTTTACCTTGTTCTCATGGCCTTGTAACTGCAAATCATTATTGTTATTATTGTGGGCTCTCCTGGGAAGTGACTGTCACTGGCATCAGACCACCCTTCCTTTCCCCACTCTTTCTAGCCCAGAAACATTGGACTTACTTTGGGGGACCTAATAATGTGCATGCACACACCTTACAGGCTGCTGGCACGTAGGCAGCTGCCCCTCAGAAGGGTGTTCTCCAGCCATCAAGAGCAGTGCCATAAATAGGTATCTATGGGTATATGTAAGGAGACTGAGCAGGTAGGCAGGCATTTCTGTAGAAAAATATGTACCTTTTCCTTACAATTGAATGAGACTTTCTCTCCGCATAACTTAAAACTGAAGAGCTTTTAATCTTTACCCACAATTATTGCAAATGTTTCTTACTAGCCAAAACCTAGCTGTTTCTAAATATCTCTCACTATGTGAATTCCACCTTTATTTTGACTAATAGGGAAACATTGGTGTGACTATGTCTACATGCATATTGTGTGGGCTGTAACTGCTGCAAGTTTTAATATAGTTTTAATAGAATACTCTCAGAAGGACTGTGCTTTAACAATCAAGTCAGCTTATGCCTGCAAGTCTTGTGTCTTATGGAAATGGATAATATACCTAAGGCACACTCTTGTAATCCATTATCTACAGAACCTGAAGAAATTTTTAGTTAGAGTATCATTCAACTGTGCAAAATGGTTCCAAGCCCTGAAAGCATGTCACACTGAAAGAAATCAAGCTGAGAGTTTTGCTGGCACGAACATTTCATGTTAAATACTAGGCTGTCTGGAAAACAAGTACAGTATATTCAGTACTACTATGGGAGCATATCTAGACTATTAAGATTATAGACCCAGGAGACACTGGAGTAATATGAATGAATAGAGGTCAGGTTTAATGCATAAAAATTCAGCTGAATAAAAAGTACATATGTAGCTCAAGATTCAGTTATGAGGAGAACATACAGGAAAATAAACCCCACAAAATATAGGCAAGAGACGTAGACATGAGATTGGGTTAAATTTCCAACTTCTTTTCATTCATTTAAGAATATTGTCACCAGAGGCTTTCCAGTTCTGTCACTTCCATTTCTCATTAAAACAATTGGCACTGAAACCTTTGACTAGAATTTTAATACTATAATTTGCAAATGATGCCTGCAAACTGTACTGTTTTAACATTCTAAATATACTCTTATTAGGTTTGATGATCTTTCTTATTCACCTATATTTTTAGTTTTTCAGTTAAAAAAGTCATCTGAAAAATTACCAGTTTCCTGTATCTCAGAATCAAATACAGAGAAATCTTACTTTATGCTTTATTTTAAACGATACTTGACACCCTTTATCTTCTTTCACATAAAGTTTACACTTATTTTTATTATTGATGAGGTGCGGCAATTTAGAGGAAAAAGGATCATTGATTGTCAATAGTAGACAGAAATTTTTGAAGTGTGGATTGTTTGATTGCTCTTTGCGTGTGCTAGAGAAGCTGTGCCAATTGCAGACAATCTTTTTTTTTTTTTATATTACATAGGTTTCCAGCCCTAAAAAAATTAAGGAAATCAGTGATGCACTCTTGGTTACTATTATAGAATATACAACTTCAGTTTCAATTAATGCAAAGTTTTTTTATGAATTTAGCACTTTAATCTGAGTAGTTAGCTAAAAGTGGTTTCCACACCTACGGCCTCACTTCAGCTCCTGGCCTCAAATCTACTCACCCTGTTCCTCCCAGTAGCTAGCACTTAGTGCCTGTAGCAGCCCTCCACACACAAGTGGGATGGGGACTGAGATTACACAGGCAGATAGTTAAGGATAAGAAAACAGGACAGACTGAGATCAGGCACATGGCTCAGTCAAACAGACTAGCCTTACTCTACACATGATCAGCTCCTTTTATACCCCTTTCTCTCTATTCCTATATTGCTTCTTCCCAATGCCCTTCCAAAGCACATTGTCCCATCAGTTTACATAACTCCAAGATATCCCATACGCCCCCATACCTGTAACTCTCAGGTCTACATCTCCATCACTTGCTGAGGCCCTTTTTCAAGGTACCCCTGCAGTTTCTTGACAGCCCAGCAGTTACTGTCATTGATCTTATTTGTTTCTTGTCATTGTATCCATTGCTGTTTTTCAGGTCTGCATTTCTGCAATTTTTTTTTTAAATTGTCTTCTCTCCCCTGCTTTCATAGCATCCCATTTCAACAAGGACCTCATCAGGTAATCCTACTGAAATAAATATTATCACACTCCACATATACTTACAGAATCCACTCCTTCCACTTTTACTGTATGAAATTACATTTAACTTCTCCCTGATTCAGCACAAATTAAAAGATGTATTCTCTATTAAATCCATGGTTACCTACAGATACAAGGGGAGATTCTTAGGAACAAGTGAATCAGTGGGTGGAAATAACCCTGCAAGGCAGCTCTCCATTTTATGAAGCATCTGCTATCTGAGTAAGTATAGACTGTCTTTTTTTGGTTGTACTGAATTGGTATTGTATTTTTCTTGTTACTGGGGAGATGCAAGCACTCAGTCAGCAGTTCACAAAGCAAAACTCTGATATCATCTCAAAGCTGATGGCAAGGCTATATTTGAGGGTTTATTGAAGTAAAATTAACTTATCCAGAAAGCAAAAACTATTTTGGCACCAAATTGTAGGTGAATAAGTTTCATGGAATAAAAGTCAATTTTAAAGTTGTAAAGTTTATCCAAAAATGTAAAATTGCATTCTTTTTAAATAAACAGACCTACCCAACTTAAAAAATAAAGTTGAAGTGCTTCTAACATGTACCTTTCTGTTTTATTATTTCATAATATTGTAAATTATCTAGTCAAGAGAGTTTATCCATGGAGTGAAGAGAAAGACCTAAAGAGGGCATACAAGAAAGGTGAAGGACCTTGTACAAGGGCACAGAGATTTAGATGAGATATTATGAAAAAATTTTCACTGTGAGGGTGGTGAGGCACTTAAGAAGGTGTGGGTATCCCATTCCTGAAAGTGTTCAAATCCAGGTTGGATGGGATTTGAGCAACCCAGTCTAGTGAAAGGGGGTTGAAAATGACCTCTAAGGTCCCTTCAAATGCAAATCATTCTGTGATTCCATGACCTTGGAGAAAAAAAGTTAAAGCATATCATTGCACTCCACTGGATGTCTGAAAATTTTCAGGTCCACAGAACATTGCAGCCAACATACAGAAGACAAACATAATAAAGCCATAAAGTACATGTAACATACAATCTCTGTTGATTTTATCTTGTTATTTTTTTATAGAATGTTTATCCTTAAATGTGGAAAGTACTGAGAGTTATAGAGAACCAGAATTACTCTAACAGTAGTAACTACTAGGTCCCAATGGATTACATTCATTCTGACACCAGACAGAAGTAAAGGTAAATTTATTGAAGTGGTACAATTTTATTTAAAAAAAAATGGACAAAAATTGAACAGAGAAAAAGAACAGTAAGCAAATTTCTGTGAAGGATCAAAAGCAAACCGGATGTAAACAGTAATATTCTCACTCTGTGTAAACAGGCAGATGAGAATTTATCCTGAAAGCAAATATTTTACATGGATACAATCTTCCCTTCTCTAAGTATCTAAAGAAAGATTCTCAAGTATTAAAAATGTTTCCTTTCATGAGACTTCTGCATAGATAATCTTCTGCATAGATCACTGTGTTGATTGTGAAAAAAAGCAGTGATTTCAGCTGCTTTGAATTTGTACAAAAGTTACCCTGAAAGAATAAAGTATATTGAACTGCAAAAATGGTATAATATTTAAGAGATAATTTTAATATTAAGAAGAAAACAGTTTTCAGAATCCACAGTGGCACAAGGTGTCAAACTATAATTATTAATGACAAACTATAGTGAAAACGTTAAGTACTGATCCATATTTCTATCAGTGACTTAACGTTAATCTCTATAGGAAACACAAAATACGATTTTTCATAATGAAAGATGTTATATTATGGACAGTTTGGTGCACTATACAACCTGCATTTCCAATCACCATTTAACAGCAGTGCTCAAAAGATTGAACAGTTATGGTAACCCTTACATCTGCTTTACATAAATATTTTGGGACAGGGACATAAACAGATTTCAATCTTTAGGTACACCTTGCTTTTTCTTAGAGAATTCACAATGTCCACAGGAAAGTTGTGCTCTCTATCAATGTATCTCCACAAGCAGATTGGCAAGAGCTTGACAAGACCCTGCAATGTGCACCTGCAGCCCAGAAAGCCAACTCTATGCTGGCTTGCATGAAAAGAAGTGTGACCAACAACTCCAGGAAGGGGATTTTCCCTCTTTATGCTGTTCTCATGAGAGCTGACCTGGAGCAGTGCATACAGCTCCAGGGCATCCAACATAAGGACATAGACCTCCTGGATTGAGTCCAGTGGAGGCCACAAAGATTATAAGAGGGATGGAGCACGTCTATGAATTTAAGCTGAGAGAATTTATATTGTTCAGCCTGGAGAAGAGAAGCTCCAGGGAGACCTAATTGCAGTTTTTAGGACTTAAAGGGGACCTACAAGGAAGAAGGAGTGGGACTTTCTACAAATACACTTTGTATGTAGTGATAGGACAAAAAGGAATGGATTCAAACAGAGAGAGTCAGAATATTAGGAAGAAATTTTTTCCTGTGAGGGTGCTGAGACACTCGACTGGATTGCCCAGAGAAACTGTGAATGCCTCAGGCCTGGAAGTGTTTAAGGCCAGGTTGGATGGGGCTTTAAACAACCTGGTCTAGTGGTGGTGTCCCTACCCATGGGTGGGTGGTTGGTGGTAGTGGAACTTGGAATTAGAAAATCTTTAAGGTACCTTCCATCCCAAAGTATTCCATGATCTTATGATTTAATACTTTTGTTTTTCAGTGTGTTCTCATGGGAAAGAGTTATGGAAGCTCAGAGAATTATGTGACACCGACTTGGAGTGGCTAAGCTATTTTTTCAATTATTTTGTGGCTGCGTTGATTCAAGTTGCTAACATCAAATTTTTTATTGAGTGCTTTGATATTACAGTCTTAATATTTTAAACAACCTGTTCCATTTATTTTGTATACAACATCAAGAACTTTCCTACAAAAAGTGTCAGGAAAAAAACAAAGCACATGCATCCTTCAGTCCCTTTTCAGATATCAGCATCTTGCTGAGTACAGTACTTTTAGGTGGCAGTAACTTATTCATCAGTCATGGAATGTAGACTATAGGAGGAAAACCTGAGAGACAGGAGGGACAGTAGGATTTATAAAAAGAAAAAAAAATACCTGAAGACTCACATTATGTTTTGCAAGAAGAAAGTATCCAAGACTTTCAATTACAGTTCCCAGTTCAATGTAAATAAAGAAATTTAAGGTAGTTGTTTTGATTTTAAAGTACACTATACTTATCTCTGTTATCTTGGAAAAATTGTCAGGTCACTGAAGATTTATCCGCAAATATTTGTAAATGATTAATTATGATTTTGTATAAATAATCTTTATTTTGTATTCATGGTTGGAAAACCTTGTGGTAAATTGATGAAGAAAAGTTTTCTGTTCTTTTTTCAAAATTCATGCTATTTGAGGATTTTTATTTTACTCAATGATGATACTTTTTAGTTGTTTTCTCTTTCAGTTTCTAGTTTACCACCATAGTAAAAAAAGTAGGTGCAAGTCTTGCAAAGGGATTTTTAAAATAGAACAAAAGACGTGATCAACAAACACACATTGATCTTAGATGTCATAAAAATAATTAAATACCAAATCAAATATTAGCACAGTATAAATTGATCAAATATACTCAGTTTGTCTGGATAGGACTGTGAAGAGACAGGTTTTGGAACTTGTTTCAAAATAAGATGATTATTTTTTTCCTTTTTTTTCCCTAGTATTGAAATAAAAGATTTATTACACTGAGACTGGCTGAGAGATAAAGATTACTGTGCCTTGCCTTCAAAAATGTGAGTGTGCAGCAGTAGGTTTCATAAGTAATAAAGAATGTAAGGATTTTTCTCACGTACTTACCTTTTCCTGATTTCATCAGATTAGTGAGAAATCAAGCATAAATTTGTTTCTGGATATTCACAATCAATAACTTTCAACCACCAGAGGACCACTTCTTTCTACTAAGTACTGGCATTATTTAAGCTGTTTTAATAGCTCTTACAAAAATGTGTGTATTGAAAATGGCAATTTTATTAGAAATGGTGCAAAAGATTATTTTATCATTCTCTAATAACTCTTTTTTGAAAATGGAAACAATTTTATTCTATGATATTCCACCTCATTTTGAAAAAATGTCATACTGGAAAGAAATTGCAAATACCTCTTTGTAACAGGTTAGATTTAAGTAACAAGCTGAGACACCAGCTCACTGTTGTGATTAAGTTCACTAATTTGTTTCTGTGAGATACAAATATATAAATTGGAAGAAATATGACAAAACAGGCTTAAACACATCTAAAAATTATAAAGATAGTTTATTGTTACTAGGTAGGATTAACAGGAAAAAAACTACACCAAGAAAGTAAAAAGGAAAAAAACCACATTCCTTCTTTTGCTAATTCTCCACCCCTCCCCCCGGGCTCTCTTTCAGAGCTCACAGACCTCCTCACAGGTTTCTTAGGAGAGAGGACAAAGAAATTAACAAAGATGGAATTTCTGGTCAGTATTAGAGTCCTTAAAAA
>VZRO01003849.1:66607-121648 GCA_013397915.1 Daphoenositta chrysoptera | reverse complement strand
GGGACCCTTTACTCTGGCATTTGGGGGAGGGGTGCTCAGCCCCCCGGCCCTCCAAGGCCGGGGCTGGAGCAGTTCCCCTCCCCGTCACCGCTCCCAGGCCGCCGCTGGATCAAAGAGGCTTCTTCCAGGCCCCCTGCAGTTTAAATACGCAAAATCGCAGAAGCGCTTATTGGATTAAAAAGCTGTCAATTAATTTCCAGCTCCAACCCACGACACTCTTTCATTTCTCTTTGTGTTGTGGGTTGAAACTGAGTTGATTGACAGTTTCCCAATCCAATTACATTTTTCTAATTTGCATATTTAAACCTGCTGGAGGCACGGGAACTTGCTCGTTGAATCCAGCTCTCCTGCAGGGAGGGCATAAGGAGGAGGAATGGCTCCAGGCCCAACCCTCAAAGTGGGCCCAAGCCTCCCCTCCCCCAGCCCCCGGGCGCAATTCCCTGGAATGCTGCGGGAGGCCCCCCCTCAAAGCCTCAGGCAGCTGAGGAACACCTGTGAGCTGCACAGCCAAGACCACCAGAGCGGGGACCCAGAAGGGACTTCCCTTCCCCCACTCCACGCGGCCCCGCACAAACCCGGCAGGAGCCGATTTCCAGCTTTCTCAGACTGAGGAAACCTTCAAACAACTGGCAGCATCAAAGGAAAAGGGCTTTTCCTCCAACGTCCAGCCCAACGAGAGTAAGCTGTTCTTACACGTAAGGCATTAAAGTCAGAAAGAGAAAGAAACAGTGAGTTATGCGAGACGAAGCGAAAGATGGCGGCAGAAAGAAGAGGGTGGAGTTGCATGCTGTGCAGAGTTTAAATCGACCTTTAGCAGACTGTGGTAAAAACTGTAATACTATAAACTGTTCTTTTCCCTTTAATCCATTTAAAAGACATGGGGGGATTGAGAATTCTGTAGGCAGCCTATGGAAAAAGAAAGTGATCCATGCCAGGGTTACCAAAGAATTTGTATTAGTTTGAAACTGTCATCCGAGGATAAAAGACTTTTTTTTAGAGATTTTTGTGAAGAAAAGAGTTGTGAATTTCAGGCTAGAATTTGCTATCCTTAAAATGAGAATACCTCATGTTTTGGCCCATGACTACAGTATGAAAAGACTATAAGATTTGCATGGGAGAGATTAGTATAGTTTTCAGTGTAATACACTGTTTCTGGGTGGGCAGGACTGTTACAAATAGCAGTTTGGAAACCATGCTGGAGCAGAGAAGAGACCCCCTTTTTCCCTGGGTTTGGAGAGACTTTTTTAAGAACTTTAGTACTGACCAGAAATTCCATCTTTGTTATCCTTTGTGTGAGCTGGGTGCTGGGAGAAGTACTGGAAAAAAGAGGGGAAGGGTTTTTTTCTTTATTTTCTTAGTGTTTCTTTTTCTTTTAATCCTAGTAATAATAAATTTTCTTTATGCTCTTTAAAGTTTTTGAGCCTGCTTTACATTTCTCCTAATTCATATCTCACAAAGACAAATAAATGAACTAAACCAGTACACTAAATTGGTGTTTCTGCCCGGTTTTCAAACTAAACCCGCTACACTTTGTAAGGAGAAATGCCTACTATTTTGTCTCTCTGAACCTCTGAAGATTTTTTTAATGTTTCCTCTTGAGGCACAATTATGTAGAACAATTTTGATTAAATAGCTCCCAAGATAATTACAATTATAATGCACAGACTTGGGAACAGTTTAATCTGAAATGCACATTGATGTACAGGGTGCATAAAATACCTGTATTTCATAATGTGTGTTTCTATGAGATCTCTATATGAGATGAGTATAGCATAAAGTGTCCCTGACATTACTGAATTATAAATAATAAACTGAAAGCTAAATTGTTTATTTGTTATGGAACAGCTGTATGAATATTTCAGTGATCTATGCTGTAGCAGGTTCTAGAAAAGACAATATATTTGAAATTGTAATACATTTAATTCTGCATGGGTATCTTCAGACAGATTATCAGTAAAAGTAGACACAAACCAAATTTCTAATTTGAAAATGTAATAGTAAAAGTGTTATCATATTCTTGCTTAATTCATACCACAAAATCTGAAAAACTGCTTAAGAACAATTGAGGTAATTAATGCTGATCGTGAGGAGGCTGCTGTGATTAATCAGTAACAATATGAGGAAAAGCCATACACAACCTTCTATATTTCTTACACTTTTTAAAAATTTGTCCCAGAAGGAAAAAGAAAAAAATCAATTAGGTCAAAAGATCAGTACTGTAGCATTCTGAAAAAGACAAGAATGAAAAAGACAAAGTGATACTTTCTCTGAATTTAATGCTTACTTTTGTGAGTTTATTTATTTATCTATTTATTCTTAATCTTCTTTACTTCCTTTGAAAATTCCAGCCTCTTTGCCATACTTTTCTCATATGAATTTCATGGCTGCTTAAGCTAAACTGGTGGCACATTTCTTCCAGATATAGATTACTCTTTTAAAGTAGATATCACAAAATTTTATTTCTATTTTGCCTGCTCAGTTGGTTTTACTGCAAAAATAAATAAGCAGCAAGCCGAACATCAACCAGTAGGGTCTGTGAAGTTAAAATGAGAAAAAAAAAACTGTTTGTAAAGAGATTTTTAAGAACCAGAAAGCAATATGTAAAATTCTTAGGCAGTAGCAAAACATCTTTAATAAATCTTTTATGATTTTTAGCTAGCTGTCCATAAACCCTTGACTGAACTTACAATCAAGACTAAAGCAACAGAAGAGACTTTTAAGCACACTCAGCAAAGGAATGACTTAGACAGTAAGACAGCAGTGAAGAAAAGGCAACATAAAATATGTTTTTTTGTTTAGAACCAGAAAATGAATAAGTGATTAAATTTGCCTGTTAGTCTTTATGAGAAGTTTTATGTTCTGCATTGCCCAAATAAGGATTGAATAATCTTTGTAAACTATTGTCAGAGAAAGAAGTATTGATTTCCTTTATTATTGTGCCAATAATATTTTCTGACACAAATCTGTGCAAAAATATTTACATGGAAAAAATAAAATTGTGACTTTTTCCAAGGTTTCTCATTGCAGGCTCTGGTTCAGTGTTGGAATATTTTAGAAGGAAAAATTTAAACATCTTGAGAACAGTGAAATTAATGCTTCTATGATTTGAGAAGATACCTGCCTAAATAATTTTGATAAATACAATTAAAGAAAAATAGTAAATGGAAAGCATATGTCTACCATAGAATCATAACTACTTTCTCTTTCTCTTTCTGACCTTAATGCCATGTTGAACAGCCAACTCTTGTCGGGCTGTATGTTGGAGGAAAAAGCTGGAAATTGGCTCCCGCCCAGTCTGCGCAGGGCCACATGGAGTGGGGGAAGGGAAGCTCCTTCCGGGTCTTGGAAACCGCTCCGGTGGTCTCGGCTGTGCAGCTCACGTGTGTTCCTCAGCTGCCCACGGCTTTGAGGGGGGGTCTCCCACAGCATTCCGGGGACTTGTGCCCTGGCGCCGGGGGAGGGGAGGCTCGGGCCCTCTTTGAGAGTCGAAGCCCGGGGCCATTTCCCCCCCTTCTCCACGGGAGAGCTGGATCCCAAAAAGAAGTTCCCGCGCCTCCAGCAGGTTTAAATATGAAAAATTGAAAGAGCACAATTGGATTAAGAACCTGTCAATCGACTCAGCTCCAACCCATGACACCAAGACTCTCCCGTGAGGGGCTATTCCCACCACTTTTGATACAATCCAGGCTGACATTGGCATTCTTGGCCACCCAGGCACATGCTGGATCATGGTGGCTGTCGACCAGCACTCCCAAGTCCTTTTCCAACAAGCAGCCTTCCACCATTCTTCCCCAAGCCTGTAGCGATGCATTGGGTTGTTGTGACCCAAGTGCATAACCCAGCACTTCACCTTTTGGAACATAGTAAGTGTTAACAGTTGTTAATTGTTACTCTGCCTTCCAGCTCATACCTACTTAATCCAGTCAGAGCTGGACTTTGTCTGGGAAGTGCTTTTGGATAGGCTTCACCCTGTGACAGATGATGTGCACTGATTCAGAACTTTCTCAAATCTAAATATGAGGACAGGGATATCATGGGAACTGTCAAATAGAGAGAAATCATGGTTACTTAATATATGGTGAAAATATGCTTAAATTTTTGAGACAGTTCCCGTTCTTTTGGATTGGGATGAGTAATGAAAGGTGGCAAGTTGTACAAAACAAAATATGGTGAAATGACTAGAGTGAAAAGTACCTTTCAAAGGAGAATATGTTGATTACTAGAGGCATTAGTTTTGTCTAGTGAAGCAAAACATGACAAAAACATGGAGATTTACTTCAGGAAAACCCAAATGAAATAGCTACGAAAACATCAAAATTAAGATATTGGTCTGACTCCAGAAAAAACTGGGAGAAAGGCAATGGCTTGTGAAATATAGGTCAGGCAGATTTAGTGGTTCTCACCAGTGTTAAACTTTGATGAATTGAAATCATTGTTTGGTCAGTGTTTTAACTATCTGCACATATTTCTTTCATATTACTTGAACTATTCAAATGGTGGAATACTTGTTGGCTGAGAGCCTGAGGCTTTTTTCCCCCACAGGAGCTTCATTAAATCTTTTCAGTGCACATGGAGAATTATTCCTTGCTTAGCAAATCCTGTTTTGAAAAGCCTAAGGAGGTAAAGTAAGTTTGCTTTTACTGTAATGTCCTTCAAGACAATATTTTTGAATACAGCTGAATGTTCTTATTTACAAAGCATTCTTCAAAATACACAGTTGCAGAGAAAAGGATGGAATTCTTCTTCACACCTGCAAGATTCACTAGCTTATGCAATTAAAACATTCACAGTTTGTAATGTTCATGTTTTTCAAATTTAATATAATTTTACAGGAAGAGGGATTAAATTAAGATTATTCTTCTGTTACAAACAAAGTGTTTCTTAAAGGGGGAAAATAAAGGAAAATTATGGATTAAGAATCCTGATTTCTCTCTCATGTCAGGCCATGCCAATGCAGATTTACTTCACTGTCACTAGTCCTTCATTGCTTTCCCTCTAACCCTTCATCATTTTCTTTCTGACCTCTGTACTATTAGTCTTTTTTTACCTGACAGAACAAGAATACTGAAAAGAACCCACACAGAGTAGGTTGAAATCAATGAACTGAGCCATAAGAGGAAGTGTTTGAGTCAGTTGAGAAATATTTGCTGTTATAAAACAGGGTACATCAAAGGTCAAAACTCCTTTGGATGAAAATCACATGCAACTAAAATAGTTATGATCTTACAGTAGCTCCTTTTAATTTTTAATTTTTTTTCTGCTTGCATATTCTGACTATAATACCTTTGGGAGTACAGTAAGGAGAAAGCAGTTTACTTTGTTTCCTTTCCTTTAGCTGTCTGACAGCTCCTTCAACACATCCCTCACCACAACAGCTGTTCACCAGCATTTTTAATTCCATTTCTGGCTTTGGTAATTTTGGAAGGGGAAGATGAAAAAGTTTTAACCTGACTGACTTTTTTTTATCCTTTCTCCTAATGTTTAACACATACATGGCAGTTCCATCCTCTTCGTCTGTTGCTAGAGAGATAACAGTATCTAGCTATGCTGGCCACAAAGTCAGCAACTGAATGACCACTGTTCCATTTTTTTACTTCTATGGAATCACTGAATGACTTTGATTGATTTTCCTGCCCTTGCTGTGACTCTGATTTTTTTTAAAATGCGTATTTTTAAGCCAGGGCAAATCTCAAGAATATTCTTATATGAATGAATGAATGCATGAATACAGATATCAATCTATATACATATCTGTAGATCCACAGATATATATATGAACTCATGCATACATACATATAAAAACATCTTATATTCATTATTAAATCCAAGGAAGTATTATTATTATGTTCAATATGATTATTCATTCTCTTCTCCTTTGCAGGCTCTCCATGGGGCAGCCTTGCCATGCCTAGCTATCATAAATCAATATTCTATTCCTCAGTAGTATTGATATTACATTGCAGTTAATTATTCCCCAAATAATTTCCCAATCTAAATTACAATGTATTTTTAAGCAATGCAATACAATAAAAACAAGAAACACAAGCAAACATGTTTAATTCAAGTCTACACTGTGATAAGTAATCTATTTCTATGCTGTCAATTTAACAAGGTGGGAAGTTATGAGCTGAAATTACCTATTAGTTCAATAATATAAGTGATTTTCCTTTTGTCCAAATGTTAAGTTGGAAGGGGTTTTTTTGAGCACCAGTAAAAACAACAACAATAAAACCTAGAGAACCCAAATTATACTAACCTTTTCTAAAGCTGTTCCTTTTAATGCAAGGAAGAATCAACATGACCTTTTAGGCTGTCTTCTGAGAATACAAATTAGATAGCTCAGATTGCTTTTTACTGTAGTCTAATCTCTACTGAAGACAAATATTTCCTGCAGAAAAGGATTATTTACTTCATTTTGACTATATTTTCTTCAAGAGAAATAAAATCTTTGCTAATTTCTTCTCTAAAGAGGGATATTTGTGTGAAGTGTGTATATGAAGTCTTAATGGTTTACCATCAGAAGAAAGGGTTAAAAGCATATGGTCTTTAAATAAAGTCTAATTTACCTGTAACTGTCTCTCACCAAGAGTGGATATTAAATGTAGCATCATCAGATGCTATAAATGAACAGTGAGGAACTGAAAAGTCAATTATGGCATTTTCAGACATATGACTGTAAGAACATTATTATAAATGTATGTCAGAGAGAATAAGATTCACAGAACTGTGCTCGTGTCCTTGCAACCCAAGAATTAAAAATTTAAGCCTATATTAAACTTCTTCTTTGTAGTAAGGAAACAGTGATCCTTGATTATCAAAGAGCACACTGAATTGACACAGCAGGACTACAAAAGGTGTACCCAAGATTCATGGTGTCCCTCCTAGCTGCTCATGAGTAATGTAATACCATCTCTTATGGGTGATACCAGATCTGAATAGTCCAAGATACTTTCTCAATGTTAAGGCTTTCTTTAATAGAAACAAGAATAAAAAAGCAGCTCGTGCATAGAGTGATTGAGATTATATAACTGTCAAAATTTCATGCTGTTTTTAAAGTACCACATGTTCCATAATGTACAAGTAATGCCTATGAGTGATAGATACCACAAATGCCAGACATCTAGATTCCCAGGTTCTGTATTCAGAGGTTTAAAATTCTGCTTTGCAGGATCTTAGTCAAATTTTTTCCTCTTCCCTTTATCAATAAACAAATTCCTACATTCAAGCTGTTCCTGTAAAATTCTTCAGAAGTGACTAAAGAGAAAAGCTTTATTTGTTTTGAAGAACAGATTTACTACTACATACATTTCTTCTTTTTTACTGACACCTTTTTCTCCCTAAAGAAATTGCAGGTTTCATCGTTCTGTCCCTTTGTATCTGAGAGAAAAATATCCTATAATCATAATTTTGGTTTGTTTTCATTCAGGTTTCTAATTAATGACACGTGGGCAAACACCTGCCTCGTTTGCATTCACTTCACTGACTGAATGACATATTTCATATTATTCCTTTTTACTTATTTCTCTTTAACAATTTTTAACTTAAATATTTTTAATGTTCTATCATGTATGGAGGATAAGGGGTAAGACCCTGAGCTAGACACGTTTTCATTATCTACAGACACACTTTGTGCTTTTCAATAATTTTCTTGAGGTAAGATTTGTCTCAGTTAAGTTTAGACTACTAAATTCGATCAAGGGAGACAGGGGACAAAATATCCAGGAGGCAATATTCCCTGTAATAATTAAGGACCTGGAATAGGAAAGATGATTCTTGTATGCAGGGACAGACTGAACTTTTACATGACTTAAGTTGAGGCAGATGTGTCTCGTTTTCCAGTGTAGCTTCTTTTGGTTTTCTTTTTTTTTTTTTTTTTTTTTTTTTTTTTTTTTTTTTTTTTTTTTTTTTTTTGTTTGTTTGTTTTTTGTTTGGTTGTTTGGGTTTTTTGGTTTGGTTTGGTTTGGTTTGTTTTTTAAGCAACACCCATATCAATCAAGAGAAATAATATTTCTCCAGCTTGCAATCAAAAGATCAGAAGGATATTTTGAAGAGATTAATGACATGTTTTAGCTCTTCATCTGCAAAATGGTGTTATTTTTCCCAAGTAGTACAATAAAATCATTAATGAAAATTTTTAGTAATTATTAGGCAATGAGAATTTCAGTAGGAAAATATGTAAAATCACCTTTACATACATTCTCAAAATTATTTTAGGATTATTTATTTTTAAACACCTTTTAATAACTATCTTACTACCTTCCACTTCATATTTGCAGTAAGATTTTAACATCAAGTATGATTTACATAAAACTATTTTCTTTAAATCATAAAAGTGTATAATGTCACTACTTCTTATTCCTGGATCTTTCTTCAGAACATGATCTAAATTTTTTATAGTTAAATTCACTGCTATGATGTCATATATGAACATTTTTTTAGCTTTTCTTTTGTAGGTTACTTTTTTTATGAAAAATTTCTATGATGCTAGCGTAAATAAGTGATTCAATTTTTTCTGGGAAAAATATATGAAAATCATAATGATCACCCGGTTTTATGCTTAAATCATCTAGTGAGATATTTGTCATGGTTACATGAGTTATGTTACAGGAAAAACAAAATGGACATTATGGTTAAAATCCAAAGTGAAGCAGAAAGTTGGAGATTTTAATTGAAAGGTTTTTTTTTTAAAAGCAAAAGAATATTTTTATAAAATCAGAACTGAAAGACAGTGGTGGTTTCTTCTCTTCAAGCTTACTTCACTGGGCTGTATCTCCCATCTCAAAAGTGTTCAAAACTTGCTGTATTATGTGAATATGTTCTGACAAACATGCATTCAGAAAGTTACTGAATGATTTGTCGGACCCCTCTCTTTAGCTTTGCCATACATAATATATCTTTACTGTATCACTAAATGACATTGTATAACATTTTTTTATTGAAGAAAATTTTATATTGCAGCTAGGTCTTTTGGTTGATCTGTTTGGATTCTTTTTCTTTTTGTGGGTTATTTTATTTGTTTTTAATTTTGCATTCACAACTCAATATAATCTGGCCTTTTTTTTTTTGTTTTTTAATAGAAGCCCTCTATACAGCTTTAAGTCAAAAAAGCAGGATTCAACAAAATACAAAACATCAATCTTACATCCTGAATTCTGATAGATGGTTCAATACCTGAAAATAAAGTCCCAACCCAGAGCACAAAAAAAAAGTAAAACCACCATCATCCATATATTGTTACATTTAAGTGAAAGAACTTTAAATGAGCACTCACATAGTTCCATTTAGCCTTTTTTTGTGTTTGTCATAACTCATTGTGCTTTAAGAAACACATCTGGAAAAAAAGGACAGCAAGCAAATAACCATGAGGCACATCATGTTTCTAACATAAAATTGTATTAGATATTAGAAAATATTAAGGACTTTAATTGCATTCAGTTCAAAGACCATACATAAAATTTTATTTCCCTTTATATTGTGAGAATATTCTGGCCTTTGATAAGAACATAGTACGTAAGATTTTTAAGATGTGACAATGTTAATCGCTGTACATCTGGAATTTCATTGTTTGATAAAATTGTTTTTTTGTTATTCTTTCAGTTTTGCTGAAAAGTTCATTGATTTTTTAATATACATCTGTTCAGCAAATTCAGTAACTGACTGTAAATGTAAGCCCATCACTTTTGCAGACATACCTATAAACAGGTGTTATTAAAACTATGTACTAAATTTCCCATTAATAGACTGTGATGGAATTGTGGAATGTGAGAGCATCTACTTCATTTAGGTTATCAGATCAAGATCCCTTTCCAGTTCAACGGGAATCAAAGTGATGAGTGAAACAGACAAAGACACCGATCTGACAGACAAGTGACAAGGGGACTGAAGGCTAAGGTTTTTGAAATAGTAATTGATGGCCCATTAAGAAACTCCAGGCTTAACTTTGGAGACTGTCAATCTGGAGTTTGTAGCTGTCAAGAACAGGGAGGCAAGAGAACATAAGCATAGGGATATTTAGGGAGGGGGGCCGTGGCACTCTGCAAGATTTACTAAGGAATGGTTAGGAAAGGTCAAAGGGAGAGAAAAAGGAGGGACCAGAAACTAAAAAAAGGAGGAGGGCGTGATAAGAAGAGGGATAAGAGGAGACAGTTGTGTGTATGCAAGTCATCAGTACATTTGTCCAACCAAGCCCTATGCCTAATCATCACTGTCTATCCAGTCTTCTTACAAAATCTTTTCTAAACTATCTTTGTAATCTCAGCATTTGTCCCATGTGTGAGTGCTCAGACTGCAACTGGAGAGACTGTTGGTGAACTCAGAGCTTGCAGCTGGAGTGACACCAGGTCTGACAGGGTCTGTGTGTCCATGGGGCAGCTGGAGTGACACCAGGTCTGAATGGGTCTGTGTGTCCATGGGGCAGCTGGAGTGACACCAGGTCTGACAGGGTCTGTGTGTCGATGGTGCAGCTGGAGTGACACCAGGTCTGAATGGGTCTGTGTGTCCATGGTGCAGCTGGAGTGACACCAGGTCTGACAGGGTCTGTGTGTCCATGGGGCAGCTGGAGTGACACCGGGTCTGACAGGGTCTGTGTGTTCATGGTGCGTGCAATTGGATTGGGACAGTGGCTCACAGAGCCTGTGTGCCTGGGTGTCAGCAGGTGTGAGGAGAGGAAGGTGCACTTTTCTCAAACCTGGGAGGTGTGAGAGGTGGGAGTGCATCTAATTTACTAGCAAATTTCAAGCTGTCCTGGACAGCATAGGAGGACCCAGGTCCAGGCAGAGATATCAGGCAGGGAAGGGGAGCATGGAAAGATGCACAAATGTGGGGTACCTTTGAAATAAGTGTGTGTTTGCTAGTGAACATCAGGCTAGATCAGCCAGTGAGTAGGACACCTATACAGTGAGTAAGAGGGCTCGAGATCCAGGCAGAGGAATTGGACAGAGGAACTGTTCTGGTGCTTTAGGGATTGATGAGCATGTGAACATGCTTTTGAACCTATAGAATGAGTGGGGGTGTGTGTGTATTTTCACTAGTGAACTTCAGTACTAATCAACTGGAAAGAAGAAAAGATACTTGGCTATTTGTACTTATGTTTTAGGGATTTCTTTCTCATACTTGTGTTTTCTGTGAGTCCTGGTGGTGCCGTATTTGGGGATAGTTAAAGACAGTGCCCTGTCCAGTGTTGTCATTGCATCCAGCTGTGTCAGTGTTCCCTGTGTGTGCAGGAGTGTGTCTCTGGGATGCATGCTCAGACTCTGCCTCCAAATGGGAAAGCAGCAGCTGCATGCATCAGCTTGGGAAAACAACTCCCAAGCCTCCAGGGCACCAGGCTGTGTTCCAGCAGCCAGGACAGAGAAACACCTGGGCCCCAGAGCCTTCCAGAGTCTGAGGCCTTGTAATGTGCTTCAGCAGAAATACTGTTTCAGCCTCACGTGTATTACAAATGCCTAAAATACTCCTATATGGCAGAGACACTATGGTTTGATTTCACAATCAGTATTCTAAGGAAATATCCACCTGTTCTCTTATTTGTTGAAATTAAAAGCTATTCATAAAAATCATTTATGTAAAACTTTTTTAATTAAGTCATTTGCATTCCCTTATGACACAGTAGTCACACTTGATAGAAGACAGAAGCTGAATAAGCATAATCTTTTTTAATAATTTCAATATATTCTGCTAAGTATTACTGATGATTAAATTATACTGTCTGACATGTTTTGTGAAGGCATATTGTAGAAGTGTTGCACTGGAATAAATTATTGAAAGACGTATGTCATTAGGCATTCAGCATGCATGAAGGAAGTGTTTCTGGGTATCATGTTAATCCAGGTCAGGGAAGGACAATGAAGGTCATGGAGGCAGAGCCTTGAAAGCTTTTTAAGATATGACGTATTAGTGGGGGGTCAATAGGATTTGCAAAGTGAGCAATGATAGTAGAGTGTTTCCTGAACGAGAGACAATCATAAGATTTTTGTGGAAAGAAGGCTAAATTGTTCTTCACAGACATAAATCATTGTAATATTCTTGACAATTCTTATAATAATTACCATATTGCACTTACTTGCTGCTTTCTCTATGAAGCAGCAAGAAAGGATATTCTGTGGTGATTCTGGAATGAAGCACTAATGTCATTCCACAGAGAACAGAAAGTAGAAAATGACTACTCTGAAGGGTTATGAAAAAAGCACCACAGGGCATACATATTTCCATAATCAAAATAGATGAATATTATCTCCCCCTCTAAGAGACACTTTTTTCCCTTTTTCTTTTTATGCATATTTCAAGCCAAGATTGTGGATGTGATGAATGTGATTCCAAAATTCTTCAAGAAAAACATACTTAGAGTACCTACCAAGTATTCTAGTATCATGTTATTTTCGAGCAATATAAATAAAGCTTTAAAACATAAATTGAAAGATTTTTTTTGGTGATCAATCTAGTCCAAAATTCTAGCACAGCTAATATTAACTTATTTTCATTTCCATACAGATCAAAGTTATGTATCCCCCATATATAAAAATAACACTATAAAAAGACATGAAATTTAAAGACATGAAGAACAAGCCATGTCACATATTAGGCACATGCACTTAAAACTGAATAAAATAATAATAAATTTTTAAGAAAAATAATAACTTTCTAAGAGTGTGAGATAGCTTTTTATAGTACCATGGTTTTAATGTAGTTTTTATTTTTATCATGGATTGGACAAATAATAAATCAAATAGGAACAAAATATATAGCACATTAGGCACAAAGACAATGTAACTTCCCTGGTCTTTCAGAATAAGAAAATCAGCTAAGAACATGCAAAATACTGGTAATTGGTTACACTGCTTTTCTTTATAACTTTTCATAGCAAAACCATCTGACTTTTAATGGTCATATTTGGCATATGTCTAAAGAAATAAAGAAGAGTAATTTGCATTTTGAACTCCATTATTCAATTGTTCAAATGAGTCAATGATATTATTCAAAAATGAGAATGATATCCATTTTCTCATAAAGTTCTTATGCCAAATCATTATGAATATTTGTAATAATGTAAAAATAATTGCTGTTCACAGGGATATCGGAAAGGTACCATGTTGAGACCTATATTATGACTCATTTTAAGCAAATTTTAAGGGTATTCTATAAGGAATTCGTATGTAGACTTCACATAATGATTATTATTAAATACAAATATAGCCATTAAAAATTGAAATATAAGAGAATATTGTGTTGACTAGAGAAATAGAACTGAATTTTCTGAAATCATAATGCATTTCTTTTTTTTCTTCATTGTAAATTTTTGCAGCTGTCTTTAAGAGGCAATGCTTTTTTGTTTCTGGAAAGTTGATGTCACACAATTACTGCAGTTCCGTTTTTTGGTAATAAATATGATTGTATTTTAATTTGTGGTTTCTCTGGTCCCTCAGCATGTTCCTGTTTGGTAACTTAGTGAATGAACATACCCTAACCATTGATATTTGACACACACAAGTCTAAAAGGGTTTGGAGGTTTTGGTAGGTTGGGTTTTCTTTTGTAAGAACTGATCTTACAAGGGGTTTAGGTCCTCTACATGAAGTATGGAGAACTTATTATAAAGCTCCCCCGTGTAGAGGGATAAGGGCTGGAGGTTTAGAGCTGTTTATTCCACACCACACACATCACCACGGTGGGGACAGTTTTCAGCAGGGAACACCGAGCTCTGGAAAAGAGACCTTTTTTCTTAGCCATTTGCAGAAGGGATTGGTTTTGTTCCCTTTACAAACTGCAGGAGGAAACGGAGGTGTTCTCTCTTTTTTTGCTGGGCTTGATGCCATGATGATTTTTTTCCTTTTCTTTTATTCCCCTTTTATATACTTCTTCTATAGGTTTTATGTATTCCTAGTGCTTCTAGCCCACATTCTTAGACCTAATATTTTGTTAAGCCAAGAGACCAAACATCTGGGAAGCCTCGTAGTGAGGGGTCAGAAAGCCCCAGACACCAAGGGCCTCTCCAGAACACATTCTGTAAACAGATGGGCCCATCCAGGGGAAGGTTCCTCGGGCAGGGGGTTCACTGGAGCCTCTCCCTGGGGAATCTTTGATAGATGTGCTCATTTGTAAGGCCTGGAATGTGATACCCGACTGACCGTGGGTGTGCATTCTGGTGTGCTCTGCGGCACATTCCACCTGGGTGTGCTGCACCAAAGAAACTTTAAAATAAATACCCAGGTAAAAACCCCTTTTCCCCCTCTAACCATGTTTGGCTCTTAATTTTAAGACTAGGGATAGGCAACAGGCTCAATATGGAAAGGAAGTCTCCCACAAGTCTCCAGCCTCTGACTGACATTGTCACCACTGATGAGAGTCCCTGCCAGGTGACATGGACTGAGGAGCTCAGTAACAGCTCCTTTTGAACGAAATAGCCTTCCAGGTTTTGCTGTGCTCCTGTTTTCCATTGTTTTCTGAGTGGGTGAGGGCAGTAAACCACAGGACCTCATTTGTTACATTGTTTGCTTTGTTTTCTTGAGCCATGTGATCCCATGTGAGAACCCCCTGCGTCTTGCCCCCCATCAGGGGGCCCAGCGGCACAGAGGGCAGGAATGGCCCCCATCCTGCCTTTGTCCTAGAGGGCCAGGAGAAGTCTTTTGGTGGTGAATACCCTTTATGTGGGTAAATCATTCTCCTTTTTGTACATACTCTTTTGTACAATCTTTTATTAATAGTGTTCTGGTTTTTGTGATTTCTTCAGTACATTGTGACTCAAATTCATAATCTCTCCTAGTATTTTTCCTCCATTATTGAAAGGGGGTGGTTTGAGTGGGCTTAATTTTCTTGCTCAGTTTTAAAACTAGCACAAAGGCAAAGAGTACAATTGGAAAAAAATAATCTTATATTATGATTTTGGGTTGTTGTTGTTTATTATTTGTTTGGGGTTTTGTTTGTTTTTACAGAAATTTTTCCCTGCATACCCACAAACCACAACTATATTTTTTTGTTGAATAACAAGTACCAGTTATACCACCAAAGATTATTTCACAGCTGCAATGCATTATGGGTATACGAGACTGAATATGTTAGCGTTTGCAGGATGATGTTGTAGCAAATATGAGAAGGGTTAGAAACAATCTAATAGCAGTGCTTCATCTTTGCTGTATCTCCAGATCTATCTCATTAGTGAAACAGTTTAGAAAAACAAAAATTCATCCCAAAAACTCCATATTTTTCAATATTTTTCTGCAGTGGGGGAGTAATAAACTTGACATTTTAAACTCTAAATTGGAAGAAAATGCTATTTTTTTTTCTTTTTTCTTTTCATACTCAAAGTTTCTATAAATAAATAATATTAGACACATTCTAAGAATTCCTTGGGAAATCACAGAAAAATGCTTGTCAATTTTGTCTTAATTTGGTTTTTCACTCATATGAAATTAATGTAGAAATGCATTACTTCGATGTAATAGTGTAAGTATATTACACCAAAACGAAAAGTTGAAACAGCATATTTCAAAATAATTTAAATGAAGCAAGGATATGAAACAATTAATTTCAGTATTTTCACTATTTTAAAAATAAGTACATTCATGTGAAGTGTTACTTTATTAACAAAATGAGAGTTATTGATCAAATTAATTCTGCAATAATCTCAACTATTTTTTCTCAGTTTTACATGGTTCATAGTACATTGTAGTAGAATTTGTTTGCTTTCCAAAACAATTGCAGCAAAGGACACTTCTCTGTCTATTTCAGTACAGAAGTTACAACAGGGCAAAGTACTCAGGGTAAAGCTATGGAACATATATGTAGTAGAGACAAGAAATATCACACAATGGGCTTTGAATTGACAGAAGTACAGCATGATTTGGCCTTCATTATTTTTTACCCTTCAAGAGTGCTTACAATTCATTCAGTGTATTTAAACAGTTCAATTTTTTCCTTTCACCATTCAAAGTCCTGTATTATAAAAGGATTTCTCAGAAACAAGGTCTCAAAAACATTTTCTCAGCATATTTCAGTCCCTCTGGTCTCTTCCCTTTCATCTGTTGTGTTCTGTGTGACAGAACCATCAAAAATTGAAAGGCTCTGGTGGATATTCTCTATGTTATATTCTTCCATGACATAATTCTTCTAAAAATTCTCAAAAAGAATCAGACAGTATGAAGGAGCAAATACTGACTTTTTAATGGATCTGTATAGGATTACTTGTTTCATATAGTTTCTGTATGCCTACTTAAATTACTCTTTATATGTGACTAAATAAATAAAAAAGAAAATTATAAAGGTTTTTGAGGGGGAGGGCTTTTCAGTATTCAAAGGTGCTCAGTGGAGTCTAAAAATTTATTGAAAGGACCACCATATTGCTAAAAAGTACCAAAATCTAAATATTAGGTACGTCTATCAAGAAATACAAAATCATTAGTTTAGCATCTAATAGAATTATGGAAAATGAACTTCGAGCACTGGTTTGTTTTAGATGTTTAACAAATAAACGCTAAATCACAGTTTGGTTTTTTTTAATAACTAAGTGATTAATGTAAGCAAATTACCTGTGCAAATGGAAACACTTGATCATGATTTCAATAAAAATAATAATTAATTTTTATTAAAGTGAATTAAATTTTGTATCAAAATTGAGAAGGAACATTTTGAGTCATGTTAAGGAGATTTGAGACACATATGTGTTTCTTAGCTCTCGTCTTTTTGAAATTCTGTGTAGTCGTATTTTGAAAACCAGAAATAACTCAGAGTATTTTATATGAGGAGAATATTGATGTCTTTTTTTATCCTAAACAAATAAAACAAATTCCTCCAAACAAAAATATTGTGAACATTGTTTTTTTATTTCGTGAATTGAACTTTATTCTCTTGCCAAATATACTAAAAAGGGTTTACATAACTCAGTGATGAACTACTATCCACTCTGCAGAATTTTTTGTTCAGATTTTGTGGCTTCTAAGAAGTATCAGTATCTTTCCCACAAACCCTTTACTAACTAACTCTAGCAGTCTAATTTATTCCTTCTATTATATATAACCATCTACTTTGCCAAGAAATGCACTTTCCTTTGTAATTAAACTAATGGATAGGCTTTGCTGACCTCAAGTATGCACATATCAAGAAAATTTTCAAGTGACATATGAAATTATCTAATCAGTTCTGATCAAATTTTGGGTTGATGTTCTTGCTCCATGACGATCCATTCAGTTTTTATTACATTTTATTTCAACTTCATTCCCATTGTGTAATTTTATCTGCTTTCCCCAGTAGAATATAGTTTATTCAGAGAGGAATGATATGTTCTAACAACTCCAGGGATGGGACATTCACAACTTCTCTGGGCAAACTCTTCCAGTGTCTCATCACCCTCACAGTAAAGAATTTCTTCATGATATCTAATCTAAATCCACCCTTGTTCAGTTCAACGGCATTACCCCTTGTCTTATCACTACATACACTTGCAAAGTTCCTCTCCAGCTTTCTCATAAGACCCTATCAAGTACTGGAAGAGCTCAATGAGACCTTTCTGGATCCTTCTCTTCTCCAGGATGAACAGCTCCAGCTGTCAGCCTTTCCTCATAGGAGAGGCTCCATCCGTATTTAAGTGTCTAATTCCGGCTCTGCATCCCATGGGAAATTGGTGCCTTAAGTTTCCTGGAAAGTAGAAGAGATTAGGTACATGAAAACTTCTGTCTTTGTGAACTTTACCTAGTATGGCAGAGAAATGTGGCCAGACTACAGAAAAAGAAATTTTTCATCTGTCAGTAAAGTACATTCTAATGTTTAAATTTCTACTCTATGACAGTACACATTTTTCCCTATTAGGAGTTATAGTCCACAAATATTAACTTCTCTGAGGTTTAAAGGATTAATTTCTGACTTAATTCCTTTTAAGATTATCCCTTAAAATACCCTGTCTTCTCTGAAATCAATACTTTTTGTTTTCTTTTCATTTAATTATCTAATCCTGCAGTAGTGAAAAAGAAGAAAACAAGTGTATTCTTTTATTAAAGACAATTCATACAAATAAGCAGCCTCACAATGGCTGATATTACTACACTTACTCTTTTCTTGCTTCTAGCTCTTAAATTTAACACACTGTTTCAGTTTAGATAATTCTTAAAGAAGTATTACCCAGAGTAAATAGAATAAAATGTTTGAGTCAGTCTGTTACTCATTAAATAAAAACACATCATGAAGTCTGAATTTTGAAAGACGCACTGAGAAAGGTTTCTTAGATTTTTAAAAACATCTCAGAATCTCTTCCATAGTATTAACACTTTCCTGGTTTCCCAGTTTTAAATACAATAGCTGAAGCCATTTTAGATAAAAGAATAGTTTATATTGGATTAATTTGCTTAAAGATAAGAGACTGAATTTCAGTTTTTGCAATTACATTAGAAAGAGGTATTTTTAAAGTAATTTTTTACTTTAAAAAAATCCATTTATTATATTGATCAGTCTGTCAAGTCATCACTCCTGTCAGATAGGTGGGCTTTGGTTCCCAAAATAATGAAAAAATGTTATTCCACCTTGCCATCAGGTGCCACTCTAGAAGCCTATGGGTTTCACATAGGTCCTGTGTCATGTCTGAGAGAACAGTGAGGATATGTAAAATCTCAAGGCATCTCAGCTGAAACTAGAAGCTTGTCTTTAAGCAACAGAATTATTTTATTCAGTATTTTTTATGTATCTTTAGTCACTTATTACACATGGAGTTCTCAGAATTCCAGTTCTTGTTTCTGAAGTATTTAGAAATGTAAGCAATTCTTATCCATGTAATTCCCTTAAAAATATACCTTTTTTTCTGTTTTTAGCTAAAAAAAGAAATTGCTTCAGGTAGTTGTTTGGTTTAGAAAGGACATTCTTGTTCTAATTCATCTAGTTCTGAAATACTCTTCCTATGAACTCTCTTGTCTAACAGCAGTCTGGACAACAGGGAGTATTAAAATTTCTTCAGGCTTTCTCTTACACTAAACACCGATCAACTAGTTGAACTGCCTGACCACTTCAGACCTGACCAAAAGTTGTCCAAATGCCTCTAAAACACTGACAAGCCTGAGGCATTGACCATCTCTTTAGGAAACCCATTCCAATGTTTGTCCACTGTCTTCTGTCCTAATAAGCATTACATGAGAATTCCTGAAAACAATATTTTTTTTTTTAACCCCAGTGTTGTTATTCAGCCTCCTGCCCCCGTAGCCTTAAAATCCTTTTTGACTGCATTCAAGAGGCAGATCTTAAAATGTGCCTTACAGTCACTTTGAGCCACCTGGCCTACTAGAAGGTGTTCCTGCCCATGGCAGGGGATCGAAATGAGATGATCTTTAAGGTCTCGTCCAACCCAGATCCTTCTGTGTATAAAGTTTAAACTGCAGGGTAGTTATTAGTTTTTGTCAGTGAGAAAATTAAAGACATTATACATAGCAAATAGTTAAATTCTTTGCACACATTTAGAGGTATTTTCATCAGGAGAGAAAACATTTAATTTGAGATGTTTAGGATTACTAGGATCCATGTATTCTATTAAAATTTCCTCATTTTTGTATCCTCTGTCCTTTGAACTGATAGCTGTTGCTAGTCACAGTGAATAAGCTAATTATTGCACACTTATGTTTCTGTTTAAACACATCTGCTCTGACTGGAATTGCAGAAGAAATACACTTATGGCACTCTATTGATTGGTGAGCCATTAAGGTTCCAATTCAAGAAACATCTGCTAGTTACTCAGCCTCAGGTGTCTTGCTTGATTAGGTATTAATTCTTAAATTGATGCCAGATTCTCATTAACCTCCACATGAATAAAGATAAGGACTAAATTTACCAGTTCTGTAACGCAAATTTTAAATGTGCTATAACTGGCCTCTTTCTTAAGATATTAGACTGGAAGGATCATTGAGAGCAACTCCTGGCCCTGCTCAGGACAACCCCAAGAGCCAAACCATGTTGTTATGACCTGCCTCTTAGGCAGGGTAACTGAGGTCATTGTTAATAGATCCCTTGGGATGAATTAAAGTGAAACAACATTGAATGACCAGTGTTTATTTTAAAACAATTTGGTTGTAGCAGAAAGGAGGTATGTAGCTGGTTTTGCTCTTTTCTATAAAATATCATGGATAAAATATATAAGGAAAATATAGAAAGAGAAGAAAACTACAAGAGAATATAGTAGAATGGAAAGATATATCCTGTGGATCCACTGATGATACTTGATCTTTGCTATTTTGATGTCTGTGTACAGAGTGGTGGTTGCAGTCTTAATTAATTGGGGATGGGGCATGTGCAACAAAGAGTTTGTCAAGTTATATGCATTTAGTCTTATGTGGGAACACCCTGATATCTCCAATGGAGGGGAGTTTTACACTGTCAGATGCAGTTGTGTCTTATCTGAAGGCAGGAGATTAGCATGATAAAAGGCATTACCCCATCTCTGCAGGTTCTGCTTCTTATCAGCCTTTTCCCTTATCTGGAATGAAAACACTTTGTTTAAGACAGCAGTCCCTGGTTATCAGGGAAATGATAGATGCAGGGCTCAACCAGCCCGTCCAAGCAAAGTGACATGTGCCTCATAGTGTTGGGTCAATGCTTCTTGAACTCTGACAGGCCTGGTGACGACTTCCTTGCCGAGCCTGTTCAAGTGCCCAGTCACCCTCTGGATGAAGAACCTTTTCCTAAAATTCCACCTACATCTCCCCTAATACAGCTTCATGTTCTTCTCTCAGGTCCTAAAATTGGTCACCAGAGTGAAAAGATCAGTATCTGCATCCCCACTTCCCCTCATGAGGAAACTGTAGACTGAAATGGCATCTTTCCTCAGTCTCCTCTTCTTTAGGCTGAACAAGCCAAGCTGGTCCTCAAAAGGCTTCCCCCTTTGTATCAATTATTTTCAATTTAAATATAAATAATTTTCCAAAGCTTGCCTTTAGTATTAAATGTAGTATAAAAGTACTTTCTTATAAAGAAAATGCAGTTGGTCTCATTAAATTAAGATGATCTTGTTAGCAACTGGTCAGTTGTTCTAAAGTGTGGGCTTTTTCCACAAAAAAGTGAAAATGTGAGAATAGCAAGGCATTGTTTCACTTATGTTCATTTGGAACAGAAATATAGTTTCAGGAACCATTTGAACCAACTGTCAAAAAGAAATAGTGTGTATAGTATAGTTTTCAATTAATACTCCTCTTGCTGTGGTTCTGCAGCTTGATGCTTGATTACCATTGGAATAATTTTGCTAGTGCAAATTGACTGGAGAAGTTAATATACATTTTACTCTTCCTTTCTCTAGGCACAGTAACAAGGAATGCCAAGCTCAAGTTTACGTCTCTCTTTGAGTCTGTTAACAAAAATATGCTCACAAGCTGTGTCTCATTAGTAGGTTTGCTTCTTGGCCTTTTCTCTGGTCAGTGCTGCCAGAGATCCACAGGCTGATGTTGTCTGTCTCTTGTTTAGGAAGTCAAGGTAAAGATGAATGGCAATTAGGTGCCATATAGAAAGATGAACACCAAGCTGGGGCTGTACAAGCCCTCAGGTCCAAAGAGTAAAACCTGATTTATAGGATTCCTAGACATGGATTATGATCTTGGTTTCATCATTGGTGGTGAGAGGTTAAGAATTGGACTTGATTATCTTAGAGGTCTTTTTCAATCTAAATTATTATATGATGATAATAATCAAAACCAGAACATTTTTGTTTCACAAAAATTTATAGCTGGAGAAAAGGCACAACAAATGTCAACACATAAATGGGAGAATGCAGTGAAATAACACTTTGTGGTGGATTCATCTTGGCCTATTGCACCGGGTTTGGACTAGATGATCTTCAAAAGTCCCTTCCAACCAAACCATTCTCTCTTCTGTACCTGGCCCTGCTTGCGTAGGTGGAAGCAGACCATATAATCTCCAGAGGTCCCTTCTAACCCCAATATCCTGTTATTCTGTGAAGAATAATTTATTATCAAATAAAAACAGAGCAGGAGTGTTAAAAACCAAGGAAACAGGTCCCTACCTCCCCTCCATTTAAACATTCAACTTTACTCCTTCATTCCTAACTTTTCTACTCCTCCCTGGTCACAGTCTCTGCCAAGAGTGGCACAGGGAGGGTGTTTAGATGGAGGGGTGGAGGGGTGAAGGGTAAGGATAACTGCTGCAGGGTGTATCCCTCCCATATGTTGGAGGTCTTCGGGAAAAAGATCTCCCCCTGCATCAGATCTCTGTGGGCCATGATCCCTGTCAGGTAGTATCCAACTGATCCACCATGGACTGCAGGAAATAAGTGTTCTGCCACATGGATCTCTGCATTCCCTTGCTTCTTGTCTGAGCTCAATGTCCATTGCAGAACTCCTTGTCTCTGGCATGGGGCAGCCCTGGTCTCCTCTCAGTGAAGTCACCTCTGCAGCCCTCCAAGGACAATGCCTTGGCATAGGACACCCAATGCAGTGCTGCATCCAGTAGCATTAGTGCCATTCTTACAGAAAGAAAAATGGGATCCAGAACTCTTAGATATCTCTCTGAAATTTTACAGAACAGTTACTAATACCATTGTTAATATTTAAATCATATTATTATTGATAATATATTTTTCTCTGTTTATTAGGATTTAAAATAGTGATATGCAATTACTAGAATGTGTAAGAAATGGAAAGTAGAACAGTCTTGAAACTAAAGATAAGGAACTTAGAAATTTTCTCTCAAATCAAACATAAAGGAATGCAAAAATGTTCTGTGACAAAAAGATATCTTTAAATACTCTGAAAAGTCTAATTGTTTATATTTCCTAATCATTCTAAAGCATGTCTTTGCACAACTGTCATTCCACTTACTTACTGCTGAGTTTCAAAATCCTTTAGTGTTAGTAAACAGATAGGATATCCCAAGAAACCAAAAGCATCTGCATAACTGAAAATCCTTACGGATAATAGTAGTCTCTGCCTTTTTCTTGAAGATTGTGGATATCTGAATATATGACTCTAAAATTACATGGAGAAAAATTACTGTGGTTTTGTGGTTTCTTTGTACTAAAGTTTTGTTCAGTGGTGTTTTGAACAAAGAAAATAATATATATTTTTATAAAAAATTGTACTTTAGAATCAATATAATAAGCTGTAATTTCAAGTGTTAAGGTTTCAAACAAAAACGTTAAAAGTGTCAATTAAGGTTGTCTGTGAAAACAACTCATCACCAATTTCTTTAAAGCTTTACCATATTAAGCAGATGTATAAAAACAGAGACAAATTGCAGATACTTTAGTCACTACTTCCATTTTTAATTTTGTTCATGTCAGCCACTTGAAACGCAAAACCGTTTGAAGAATAAAAGGGTTCTTTTAAAGTGACACTTTGATGTGTACCCATCAAAAAAGCTTGAGAGAAGAAAGTCATGAAGACAGAGGTAGTAAATGAGTGACTAAAGTGCATTGAGATTTTTTTTGCCTGTGCTTGTGCTTGTTGCATTTTTGCTATTGCTCAGTCCAAATCCTGTCCATTGTTTGCACTGATAGTCCCTTCCTCTTGGTTAAGTGATAGTGTTTCCTTACAGTGGAGATTTACAGTTAGAAATATGCATCCCATTCTTGTTTAAAATCACAATAATAAACCCAAAAATCCTTTTATTCCTTGCTTAAGTCTCTTCTGTCTCAGTGCTTGGAATACTTCTCCAATACATGTTTCAACACATACCAAATCCCTGAGCAATTTTATCTGAGACGGATTCAATTCACCTACGAAGACAATATTTATTAGTTCTCCAGACAAATTAAAAGACCCTGATGGTTAAATGAAGTGCCATTTTATGTCTTAACATATCTCCATAAGGGACATTCATGTCTGTAACTTCATTATCTGCGTACATTTCTCTAATACAAACAATGACTATCAATTAAAATGAGATTGAAGTGGGGCTTGGGGCAAGTATAATTTTCTTTTAATACACATTTGAAACATCATTGCAAAAGGAAATGGTTGTGTTTTAATGGCTTCTCCTTTGAAGTTAAGGAGATACAAATCTGGGACTCAGTTCAGCTGCTTTGCAGCAGTTCTTCCATAGTACAATGCTGGAAGGGAATGAACTGCACCTTTGAGAGAATTTCACTGCATAGTCCCAATCCCCAAGGATATTAAAACCTCTGTAGCAGTTCCAATAAGTTCATTTTTCTGTCTCTAAATAAAGGCGATATGACCTGAAGTCCCATATGCCACAGATATTCTGCTTATAGCTTCTTGTAATGTCAGCTGATCTACATTGCAGAAGTGTGAAAAATCTACAAAATATTTGTAATTTAATTCATTTAACATTTAAAAATCATTGAAGACAGCTGAAGAGAGGTAATGAAAATAAAAAGTCACTTTAAAAACGAAAAACAAATAAAACACTTAGACATAGCTGAGAGATCAAACCTTGACTAAGTCACAAAAAAATTATATAATGTAATAGTCTGAGGTTTTTAAATGTCTTTGGTCATTCTGTGATGCCCTTGAATTTATCTAGGAATATGAATAGAAGTACTGGGTAATAATTACCTATTTTGAGTCCAT
Organism: Daphoenositta chrysoptera; assembly: GCA_013397915.1. Classification (NCBI taxonomy): domain Eukaryota; kingdom Metazoa; phylum Chordata; class Aves; order Passeriformes; genus Daphoenositta; species Daphoenositta chrysoptera. Next base: position 97,153 of record VZRO01003849.1, on the reverse strand, counting down.
ATGGATTTCTTCCAAACTGTTCCCCTAATCTATTCTACATTGAAACTCTAGGGGAATGCAATCAAAGGCAGTAAATGGACTTACTTTGAAGCTCTCTAAGGCATTCTCAACTTGCCATCAAACTATTACTGTAACAAATTATATTTGCAAACTCTGCAAAAAGGCCTTTTGTGTTGGATTCCTGTATGCACGTTTCATCTGAAAGGGAAATCTGCTGCAAAACAGGAGATAGAAATAAAATGTTTTACTGAAAAAAATGTTTAAATTTGAAGTATTTCATGTCAGACTTCTTATTGCTACTTATTCACATAATTTTTATCAGTTGCTTCTAATTTCTTTCATGGAAAACCCAAAATTAAAGTTTTCCGAGCCAGAAGAAAAGCCAAATGCTATTTGTGATCCAAATCCCTGGGATGAAAAGATTTCAAGTGTTAGAATAAACAATGAACAAAGGTAAAATAAGTCAAGAAGCAGAGAAAGTTGGTCTTTATTAACTACATCCCTTTAGCATGTATAGTTCAAAAAAAAAAGTTCCATTTCAAAGCCCAAAATAGCAGTAACGTAGCAAAGGAAAATTCCTGTCAAGAAAGTGAATCTTCGGGAGGGTGTGGTTTTTTTGTTTGTTTGTTTGTTTGATTGTAGGGATTTTTTTGGGTTTTTTTTGTGCTGGTTGTTTTTTTTTTTTGTTTGTTTTTTTTTGGTTTTTTTTTGTGGCTATATCTTAAAAATACATAAAAACAATGGTGTTTTTCAAAAGTAACATAGGAATACTTTCAATTTAATGATATTTCTGCTCCAAAATGGTCTTGAAGTACCAGTGACAAGAGTTGAGTTGGGGAAAATGTAGTAAATGTAAGGCATAACTCTTTTATTTAGCTGAGGCAGAAAAGATACTTTTCATGAGTACAGGATTAGGACCCTAATTATCCTTTAAAAGATGCAGAAGTAGTAAATATAATTACTCATTGAAATATACAAACATAACTTAAACTGAATGTGTTACACCTGAGGGTGATTAACCCAAAGCAGACTTTAAGCTGAAATTGCTTTTATAAATATGAAGTACTATATGACATATATTCTTGATACTGTGGCCCCGTTTTCATAGTGTACTTGACACAGGACTCTATTTTATATGTGCCAGCAGGACAAAATCAAATACAAACTTCTACTGACTTAATAACCAACTCCTATAATCCTGCCAATATATAAAAATATATATTTTGGTTATATTTAATTATTACTATGCTTATTGTTACTATGCTTATCAAGTTCTCAATTTTTTTATACAGGAAAGACTTTTTCCCAACACATTATGAAATTTCTTTTTGGCTTCTGTTGCTCTTCTCTCTTAGACAGTTGCATTATTTGTACTTTACAATTTTATTTGCAGTTTGCAGAAAAGTGTAAATTATTCCAAACAGGGATAAGGACCACTAGTTTCTCTGCTACTTGACCAAATTGTTCTATTGATCTGCTTTATTAAGTCCTGAACTCCTCTAAACTCTTGAAACAGAAGTAAAAGTAATTTTTATCCTTCAGTAGGAATTCTAGGTTAGAAAGAGCCTACGGCCTGACGGAGTACTTTTCCAGGATAAAACATCTCTTTGCCTGTCTACAATTCTGCATGTGTTTCTCGTTGATGCTCTGATACTGGTTGAAGAAAATGTGATTAACTATGAATTACAGATGCTATCTCCAGAGATGAATGAATGAATGAATGAATGAATGAAAGAATGAATGAAGCTATGGGGAAGAAAGGTAGGGTAGGATAGAAATAAATATTCCTTCTGGTAGGAATCACATTAATCTAGTACAGGATGCAAGAAAGTTTTAGAAAACAACCGTAGTATTTCAAACTTTGTCCACTAACGCAGCAGTTAGAGCACATGAATAAAACCAGAAGGTAGCAATGTAGCATGTAGTGCCCATACAGGCCTGTAGGTGGAGGTTAGTTGAAACTTCATTTTATCCCTTAGGTTAGTTTTCTGGATGAAAATAAAAGGGGGAATTGTGTCTAAAACACTCTCTCTTGCATTCCATCTCCTTGTGGGGGTGGGAGGGTATGTCTCTGGGCCGGCCTTCAGGAGCCGGGCCGAGCCTCCCCTTCCCCACCCTCAGCTCCAGGGTACAATCCCTGAAATGCCACAGGAGACCTCCCTCAGGACCCTCCCTCAGGACCCCCTGGGCAGCTGAAGGACGCCTGTGGCCTGCACTGCCGAGACCACCGGAGTGGCTTCCAAGACCCAGGAGAGGTTTTCCCTTCCCCTACTCCATGGGGCCCCACCCAGGCCCAGCGGGAGTAGAGATTCCAGCTTTCTCAGACTGAGGNTCTTTTCTCTTTAATCCATTTAAAGGATATGGGGGGATTTGAGAATTCTGTAAGCAGCCTGTGGAAAAAGAAAAGTAACCTACGCCAGGTCACTGGAGCTATGTGGTTTGAAACAGTCACCCCAGGACAAGAGACTTTCTTTAGAGATTTTTGTGAAGAGGAGAGTTGTGAATATCAGGCTGGAATTTGCTTATCCATAAAACGAGAACACCCCATGTTTGGCCCATGACTGCAGTATAAAAAAGACTGTAAGATTTACATGGGAGAGATTAGTATGTTTTCATTGCAATAGACTGTTTTTCTCCGGGCGGGCAAGACTTTTGCAAGTAGCAGTTTGGAAACCACAGTAGAGCAAAGAGAAGACCTCTTTCTTTCCCCTGAGTTTGGAAAGGCCTTGTTAAGTACTTTAATATTGAACAAAATTCCATCATTGTTAACCTTTGTGCAAGCTGGGTGCTAGAAAAAGTGCTGGAAAAAAGAGGGGAATGTTTACTTCTTATTTTCTTAATGTTTTTTTCTTTTCTTTTAATTCTAGTAATAATAAACTATCTTTATACTATTTAAAGTTTTTGAGCCTGTTTTGTATGTTTCTCCTAATTCATATCTCACAAAAACAAGTAAGTGAACTATACCACAACACTAATTGGTGTTTCTGCCTGGTTTTTTAATCTAACCAGATACAGCACGGTAGCATATGAGAGTCTCTGCAATCAAGACCTTTAATTATACCCTGCCTGCCGAGACACTGGCTGTCCAGCTAGCTGTATTCGCCAGTGCCTGGCACCCGCCTGGACGGGAGAGGATGGTGGAGGCTGCTCGTGGGCATGGGAGGGTCGGCGAAGTCCCAGTTCAGGTTCACCAGACCCACCGGTGGTACGGGCGCACTGGAAGGCAGGAAGGAGGCGGAGGGGCTTCTCATGGTAGAAGGTTTATTTGGGCACCAGGGCCACGCAGAGAAGCCCCAAAGGGCCGTTATGCAGGTATTTTATGCCTTACAGAGTGGGAGGGGAGAATACAAAACATCCAATGGTGCAGGGAAGTGGGGTTTGTATTCTCGTGGGCAAGGGTTACAGAACCAATGGGGAGCATTGTGGGAGGGGAGGAATACCGTGGGAGGAAAGAGATCTCTCTTGAGGGAGAAGCCAAACACAGGGAAAAAGGGGTGAGACAGCAGTGGCTAATTATGGGGGTATGCTGGCCGTGGAAGGGGCCATAACGCACTGCAACACCTGCCTAAATTGTGCTTGAAATACATATTTCCTTATTTCAGTGTTTTCCAGCCGTAGCACACTATGGCCAAGGCAAGTGGCCAAAACCAGCTCAGGGTAAGGGAAGCCCTGGCCTGTTCTGGGACTTTATAAAGCCAACAGCACTGACTAGTATTGGCAAAGTTGAATTTATGGGGCTACAATTTCATGGAGCTGCCATACTTTGGCTTGTTATATGACTTTCTGTATGACAGAATTAAATGGCATTTGATGCAGGCTGTGCAGATAAATTGACTTTTGTGGTTGGATGGGTTTTGATAGGGTTAGGAGTTTTTTTCTGGAATGTGAGATTAAAATGAAATACTTTTACTATAACCTTAACTTGTAAAGAGCTTACTGTAAGTTAGATAAAGTATAATAATGAGGGGTTTGATTAAATATAGACAGGAGCTATAGATTATATTCTGTATTTCTGAAAATAAAAATACATGATAAATGCCAGCCATAAACGTCTGCAGGATGGGGACTGACACTGTACTTCTATGTCTGGAAGTGACTGCAACCCCATTATTATTATTTATAGAAAAAAATGGAGTAACTTCTCTGAAGTATTTTATTTCTCACAAATATCATGCAAAGATCCACATTTTTTGTTTTCCTGCTGTATTTCTATGAAGAATGAGGAGAACTAAAGGAAATTGTATAGGGGACAGCAACAAGGAAGTAAAAGTAAAAATGTTAAACCTGAATTCTGGTTGCCAGTTCCATACAGTGGCTTGGAAAGAGATTAAGACTAAAGAAAGAACATGTTTTTAATTGGAGTTTTACTGCTGAAGTAGCTTAATGACAATAAGAATCCAGAATAGATCTTTATTTTCAATTCAAGAAAGAAAGTTGAAAGAGCACAATAACTGGACAAGACAAGCATTTGTTGATGATCTTCATATTTTATAAAAAGACCAAAAAGTTCAGTAAAGAGATGGACTTCAATGACAAAGCAAGGCATGATATCTGTGTTTTTTTCTTTCAGATCTATTTTCATTAGCCTTATTATTTAAAGGTTCTGCTGGCTGCTTTTGTAAATGACAAGTAACACGTCCTTCTCAGATTGTGGACCTCACCTGTCGTCACTTGACACATGATTAACATTTAGCAAAATACTCCTTTCTAAGAATTTTAGGTTTTGCACGTAGCTGTTCAAATGAATGATTGCTGACAAATCTTTTTAATTTTCTTACTGTGATTACAAGGCAGTGTCTTTTTTCCCAAGCATGAGATAATGTCCATTTTTTGTATGTGTGTGTTTCAGATGTATAATCTTTCCTCAAACAAACAAACAAACAAATTCAAACTCTTTAGTAAATTAGATTTACTGATTTAAAATAAATGTATTATTATTCCTGATTAGCACAACTAAATGAGCTCAGCCTATTTAATTTATGCATAAGAAGTTTATAATATAATTTAATAATTGTGTAAAAATTCCTGGAGAAGGAGAATTACTTCTAATAAAAAAAGCTCGCCTAATAGAAAAACAAGTAAGATCTGGTGACTAGAAAATGACATCTGGTACACAATAATTTTTAAAAACCCCTTATTAAATCCTGTGATTTAACCGAATAAGGTATAACCATAACAAATGTGAAAATTAACAACGTAACAACATAGTAAACACAAAAGTGAAGGTTATGATGAAAATCAGAACAGGGCAAACTTACTAATAGTCTCTCTGTATATTCTCCAGAACAATTTATTTACCATTAGGGGGTTCCTTGAAGATAAAATCTCAGTGGTTGGTAGATTATCATGAATTTTATTGACAAAGGGTGTGAGTTGGCCTACTTTTTTCTTTCTTCCTTTTTTCTTTCCCCCTCCTCCTTTTCCCCACTCTTCCCCAGCTCAGGGGTATTTATTTAAGAATATCTATTTTTACTTTAGGTCTTATAATTTATTAAAAATTTTATTCAGTACTGACTGTAAAGATCTTGTCTGAAGCTTTAAATGATCTACAGTGAAATGAAAAAACATACTTAACTTCACAGCTTAATTACATTATTTAGTTGTTGTGAAGCTTAAGCAGTGTTATGTTTATTATGCCTGCCATTCACTTATCTGAACTGATTTTATCTTCTTTCAAATTCTGTATCACACTTCATCCAGAAATTGGTTTTTTGCATTTAAAATAATATATAATAATACATATTTTTTAAAACTAAGGAGAAAAAAAAGTAAAAACCTTCAGCCAACAATTCCCAAAGTCACACTAAAATGCAAACCATGATTTGGTTGCTTTCAAAACTGCTCCCCTCATAAACAGACATGAACATCATTTTGCATTACACTCAACTCCTGGGCTTGTATCAGCTCCACATGTGCAGTGGGTTAGCCTTGGCTAAGGGACAGGTGCCCACCCAGCTGCTTGCTCTCTTGTTCTGCCTCCTCAGCAGGGCAAGAGGAGAAGACAGGATGAGAAAGTGCATGGGTTAGGTGGAGATGGAGAGATCACTTAATAGTTACTGTAACAGGTTGAATAAATTCAACTTGCGTAAAATTAATTTAACTTTTTAGCACTTAAAATAGATTCTAGTAGACACAAATAGTATCTTTCCTTCTCCACCTTTTCCCGTGCCTTATTTAACTCCTTCACTTTCAACTCCTCCAAGGGCAGATTGACTCTTTCATTTTCTCTGGGGGATGGGAGGCTGCAGCCAACACAGTATCTGTCTGCTGCTCCTTCCTCCTCATGCTCGTCCCCTGCTCCAGCATGGGTCCTCCATGGGCTGAATTCATTCAGAAAAATTCTGTTCCAGCATGGACTCTTTACAGGTTACAGTGAATACCTGGTCCATCCCCTGGAGCACCTCCTATTTCTTCTCTGACCTTGGCATTCCTTCTGCTGTTTCTCACTCTTTCTGTTTTCCTCTGCCCCTCTTGACTTTTTTTTTTTTTTTTTTAAAATTTTTATTAATTATATTTTCACAAAGTCATCACCAGCCTGGATGATGAGCTCTTGAGCTCTGCTGTGTCCTGCTGTGGAGTCAGATACAACCTTCTGTGTCTGCCTTAGAGACAGGCCTTAGCCTCCCCGCACTGCCAAAATCTTGTCATATAAACCAAACAGAGTGTTTGCAAGAGACTTGACTGGAGGGTATGACAGTATAAACTACCAAACTGTATAAACTTGCTGCATCTTATACGGGGGTGGAAGTGTTTATTTTTGTTCTCAGCCCCAAAGCTTTGAATGAATTCCTGGAAGGACATTGTTTCCTGAGCTGAAAAACAAGTCGCTATATGCTTTGCTAATTTGAATAATCACTTTTCCAAACAATTCTTTAATTTTATTAAACCTTCCTCTATTAAACGGAGTTGCCCTGTAATAGAATTTTCCATGGGAAATGTATTTGTGCCCTCTAACTCAGGCATTAGTTGATATTGTTTTTGAAAAGTAAAGGTTTCACTTCAGAGTGGGTCTCCTCTCTATAGGAATCTCTAAAGGACAGAATAATGGAAACATTCTTTAAAGATTAATGCTAAATAAAAAAGAAAAACGTTAAATAAAAGAGAGCACAACTTTTCACAACTGAAAAATTTGTTACCAGGTGCTTTAAGTTTTAATAACCTTGTATTCTGTGTGCAGAAAAACAGGTGAAGGTCCTGAACAGTAAAAGTCACTTTTTTATGCTTACATTTTTTGCTGACTCTGTTCACAAACCAATTAAAATCTATGACTATTTACTTATCTTCAGCTTGTATCTGAAGGGTGCTGAACTCCCATGGCCTAATTAAATCATGATAAGACAGTTTTTTGAATAGAGATGTAGTCAGTGCCATTTCTACTCCCTTTAAGTGGTAAAGCATAGGAAGAACAAAAATTTGTCATTTGTGCTACAATAAAGATATAATCTAAATTTTCTAACACTTCATATGCCCAGGCCAGCAGGTCTAAGTGTTTAATTTGACTTAATTCAAATGAAAGATGTAAGACTAATAACTTTTAGACATTTCCTCCACAACATAGTAACTATTTTGCTAGTGTCTTTGTACACACTGAAGAATCATGAGATCATAGGAAAAAATGAGAACAGCTCCCTGCTTTCTAATTTTTCTAATTGTAAATTTCTCTTGATCCTTCCAAATAAGATGCTTATAGGGAGGAATTCAAATAAGAAGATGGAAACTGATTCTGAGTTTAGAGAGAGAAGCTATAAACATTAATGACATGATCTTAACAGTGGGGATAAGGGATGAACAGGTTTCTATTTCTTTTGATTTGGGATGGGAGGAGAATGAAGTGCCTATTATTCAGAAGAAAACTGTTAGCGACCTGCTACACCACTTAGACCTGCACAAGTCTATCGGACTGGATGGAATCTACCCAAGGGTACTGAGAGCTGGCAGAAGAGCGCACTGAGCCACTTTCAGTCGTTTATCAGCAGTCCTGGTTCACTGGATTGGTTCCAGTTGACAGGAAGTTAGCAAATGTGCTACCCATCTACAAGAAAGACCAGAAAGAAGATCCAGGGAACTGCAGGCCTGTCAGAAGTGCACTTTACAGGAAGGAAATCAAATACTGATGCTTTGTCTTACTCAGTTGCATAGGCTATAGTTTCTTATATAACCATATATACTAGTTTGAAAACAAACCGGTGGGAGATTGCAAGTCAGAATTATAATTGAATAGGAAAATTAAGTTAAATGCAATAGTACAAGAACACTGACAGAGTCAGGATACAACCTGACACCCTGTTAGTAAGGGTGGTAGGAGCAGTCCAGATCAAGTGGTCCTGTTGAAGCGGTGACCCTGTAGAAAGGTCTGGTCTTCACCTAAAGGTCCAGTGGTAGCTCTTGTCTTCCGGGAACCCAGGAGATAATAACTGCTTGTGCTGTTCTAAACCCCAGATTATATCCAAGTGGGAATGCTTGGCTCCTCCCCCCGGGCGGGGCATCTCACAACAGGCTGATATAATTTTATGAGTCATGTGGTGGGTCCTTGATTGCCCATTAACAGAGATAGCTCCCAGAGGGAGTTATCAGGGATGAGTCATGGTAGGAGATAAAGAACACTGGGCACCTGCTTTAACAGCTTGTGAAGATGGCAATAGAATACATACTTTTGGTTACATCTTACACTGTAACCTAGGACACCATAGTTTTTAATACTCCCAGGATTCTCAACAAAAAATAGTAGATGATAGAATTTATAATCTCAAAACTTTTATCTAGAATAGTACGACATGACTGTTCTTTGAGGAATCCCCACCATTATATTACACATCCCCATTATGTCATATTCATCAGATGGTTCATAGTTCTGTTTTCTGCTATTATTATCTAACTTAGTAAGGTGTGTCCTTCAACCTTGCTACATAACCCTGATGACAGAAAAGATCACAATGGCTGTGCAGCTCTTCAGAAGGACCATGACAGATTTAGAGATGGGCAGAGAACTGTCTGCAATTCAACAAAGGCAAATGCAGGGTCCTGCACCTGGAGAAGAGTAACTCCCATGTACCAGTACAGGATGGGGGCCAACCTGCTGGAGAGCAGCTCTGCAGAAAAGGATCTAGGAGTCCTGGTGGACATGAAGCTGTCCATGAGCCAGCAGTGCCCTTGTGGCCAAGACGCACAGTGGTATCCTGAGATGCATTAGGAAGAACATTTCCAGCAGGTTGAGGGATCCTGACCCCCTATTTAGCCCTGGTGAGGTGACATCTGGAGTGTTATGTGCAGTTCTGGGCTTGAAGGACAAGAGAGACATGGAGCTCGTGGAGTAAATTCCACTTGAGCATGAGGAAGAACTTTACCGTGTGGATGACTGAACACTGGCATGGGTTGCCCAGAGAGGCTGTGGAGTCTCGTTCTCTGGAGATATTTAAGAACTGTCTGGATGCAATTCTGGGTTCTAGGATGACCCTGCTTCAGCAAGGAGGTTGGACAAGATGACCGACTGTGGTCACTTCCAACTCTACTGATTCTGTGATTGATTCTGTGATTCTGTGGCTGCTGGGTAGGTGCAACCAACAGGAATAATCCATTCCACCCTTCTGGTGTGGAACTCTCTTACATTTATAAACAAATGCAATTATTTAAAAAATATTTTTACATATACACATAACATCAATACTTTTTAGTTTTTCCCCCCAGAATAGAAGAGGGAAGAAAAAATGTTCCTAGGTTTCTAATCTAAAGCATTATATAATGTGTTTCAAGGTTACTTCTGTACTACTTGAGAATCAAACTTTCCTGCAAAAAATGCAAGATGAAAATGTAAACAATATCAAGTATGTCCTTTGCTTTACTAGCACAGAAAAAAGCAGTAGTTTTTTTTTTAAACTTACTAAACGTAAGGGACAGATTCTCAGTTGGTATAAATCAGCATGACTTCATTGAAGTTAATGCAATCATAAAACTTTAAAACTTCTGCAGTGCTAATCCACATTTCTGTCTTTCTCTCTCTTTTTTATTTTTTTCCCCACAACTAGACTATAAAGTAGAAGCATAAATGCCATTATTTTATGTATTCAACGTGGGCAGATAAATAGAAAGCAGTTATATTATAAATATATGCACTAATCTTAAAATATACTTCTAGCTCTAGAATTTTGTTTTTTACAAGTATTTAATGATGCCAAGAGGACCAATGAACTCTTTTAGAAATGCCTAGGCATTTGACTCCTCCAAAAATTGAACCAGACATTTAGTTTTAAATCTAATATAACATCAAAATATGATTCTGAGTTCAGTTTTTAAAACTGAGGGCTAATGGAAACTAAAGGCTAAAGGTTTTCACCAGATCAGTAAAAGGTTATCAGATGAAACAAAGTTTTTTAGAGCAAAACAAAAAGGCAGCTGTATACAAATCTTCAAAACCAAATTCTCAAGTTTTGTTGTTGTAAAGAAGAGTTATTTCACTGTTTCGTAGGTCTTGTAGTATGTGTTTCTTGGTATCTAATTGTAGTCTTTTAAAAGTTATTGTCCAATCTGATTTCCTCTACTGTAGAGTGATGTACACCTATACTTTTAAACTGAAACTAAGACAAATGTCTCAGTAGATGGGATGAAATAGTCTTCCAGAGTTTGCACTGACTATAGAGAAAACTGTATGAAGATTTTAGGCTGAAACCCTAATTATTACATAGCTAAACTTATTTCTAATGAATTTCATCGCTGCTCTTTCCTGCCTGGATGACTTAACTTCTAAGAGTAATTTTAATTTCCTCCTTTGGTCTGTAAATATTTACATTAGTTAACTATTCCCAGGGGAGTGAAAAACAAGGAAAGCTATCAACAACATAAAATTAAACAATACATAAATACTCTAGTTCTTGGTCCATAGCTTTCACATTTTGGAAAGTAGTCTTTTTTCAGATGTTTCTCTTTAGGGTAACTAGCTGCAGAAGGACACAAGCCAACAAAGGACCTTATGATCAACATTTCTTGATCAAGAAGGTACAACTTTTTCCATTGGTTGGAACTGGCCTTCCTTCGCAAGAACAGCTGGAACTGTTCTGTTGCCAAACAGGAGAATAGGGATTGCAAAATTCCTGGGCTTTGCTACAACACATTTTAAGTGTCTCCTTTGAAAACAGGTCTTCAAATTTACTGATATTTCTGTTATAACTCTTGAATACAACAGTTTTAATGTCCATGAAAGCTGTAGAAGTAGTAATTTTTTTGTTTCCGTGCTGCGGCTAATGAACACACATAAGAGTTTTTATTGGGCAGGATCAGCCCCATTGGCCAGATCCTCTGGTGTTAACTAACTTGGTAGATATTGTGATAAATGTCTATTGCAATGCTTAAATGTACCCATTACTTTCAGTGTAGCCTTTAACAGTCCATTGTATTTGTCGATTTTTCCAGATGTTGATGCATTTACAGGGGATGTGATACACTGACTCAATGCCATGATCTTTGGCCCACATTTTTATGAAGTTGCTTTGGAAATGAGTTCTGTTGTCTGGCTCATTTCTTTTCTGAGGTGCCATGTTTCCATGAAACTTGCTTTTCAAGGCCCAGGATAGTATTTCAGGTAGTGACACGGGGCAGAGAATATGTTTCCAGCTACCCAGTGGTGGTAAGCATATGGTGCTTTCCTTGGTGGAGTGTTTTGGAGCATGATACAGTCAATCTGCCAGGCCTTCCCATATTTATATTTCAGCTATTTCCCTCAGGTACTGGATACCTTTCTCTGTTGCGTCCACTTGCCTAGTTGGCATATAGAATCTTCCTTGAAGAATACCTTTCCTTCACAATAGATGGCAATTGCCTCCAGAGGCTAGGAACTTGTGTCCCTTTTCCAATCACCTTTTCAATGCCCCCTTCCCTAGAAAGTTATCCCAGTTGCTTGGCTTCCCTACCCTCTAACACCAGGTTACTTGTTTCCTCACTGTCAGAGCGTGGGAAACTGAACTGGAACTGCACAAACATTTGTTTTTTCCTTCTAGACAAGCTTAATAAATAAAAACCTTATCACTACATTGTTTGACTTCCTTTTGCTGTGATTTATATTAACGGTATTTTGGCATCAAAAGTTATGTGGAGACAATTTTTTAATTTTTCAAGCAGTGAGGGAAAAAATATTTTTGAAACAATTTGTTAATCTATAAATTCTTTCACTGAGCTGTTTTCTGTTTACACATAAAACTCTCATCATCTAAACATCACAGAGTCATGAGAAAGTATAGATTGTAAGAGAGCTCTCCAAATTCTCTGGTTCCAAACTTGTAAAAGCAGAGCCAAGCTGATCTAGGGCTCTGTCAAGCTGAATCTTGAGCTTTTCCAGTGACAGAAATTCTGCTTCGTCTGTGTGCAACCTTATCCAATGTTTGAATCTTCTCATAATGAGGAATTTCTGTCTTTTATTTAGGCAGAATTTCCCCTGAAGCAACTTGTGCCTGTCACCTCTTGTCCTGTCACCTTGCAGCCTAGTGAGAAGACAACCTCTATAAGTTCTCTGTAACTCCCTTTTAGCTACTCAGAGACTGTGATTAGGAGTTCCCCTCTGAGCCTTCTCTGCTCTAGGCTGAATAAACCCAATTTCTTCAACCTCTCTTCATGTGCCAAATCATTCAACCATCTAATCATATTGGCAGCCCTTTGTTGGATCCTCTCCAATTGTTCAATGTCTCTCTTAAACTGGTGAATCAAAACAGTCAATCAAGCATAACAATCATCTCAATGAGAATTTGTGTTGAGAAACGCCAACTTACTGTGTCTTCAACAACTAAGACAGATGGCCCTAGGTAATTATTGAGGATTTTGAAACTTTGGCTTTACCCAAAATATCATAAAACTTGAACTCTGTTGGCATAAGTTGCTCTGGTTTGTTTGACTTTTGTTTGTTTGTTGTTTGTCTTTTGTGTGTTAGTTTAATTTTAAAGAAAAACAGAAACAAAATCTAAGTTTTATTAATAAAATTTTTCTCCTTATTTCTTTGGTTTGTGAAAAGTTGGGCATAAACTAGCAGTGTATGCTGCTAAAAGCATTAATATGATCATAGCCAGGAAGCTGAGTGGAGTCACTATTCCCCTCTCCTAAACATTTTTGAGATCACAGAAATGGAGTTCTGCATCTAATTATGGACCTTACAATAGAAGAAAGAGAAAATCACAGAAACACAGAATCACAAAATGAGTCAGACTGGAAGGAACAACTGGAGGGTCACTCAGTCCAATCTCCTTGATCAAGCAGGGTTCCCTAGAGCATGTAACTGAGGATTATGTCCAGGGTTGAACATCTTCAGAGAAGGAGAATCCATAACCTCTGGGAAACCTGTGCCAGTGCTCAGTCACCCTCACCATAAAGAAGCTCTTCCTCAAGTGTAGGTGGAAATTCCTGTGCATGGGTTTGTGCCCGTTGCCTATTGCTTGGCACCATCGAGTAGAGCCTTTTCTAATTTATAATCCCTTAGTATGCATTTATTCCATTTACTTTGAATTTACTTTTGCACTCTTTGGCATTACAACATAGTTAGTTTTAAGGGGGTCATTTATCATTTGATATAATTTCCTGACATAGCTGCAGTTTATCATAAATAAATCATATTAGTGCACTGATGAAAATGCTATAACACTAGTGAAAATTTTAAATATCATTTCAGTATCACACTCGTTCCAGAAAAATTCCACTATGAATTTTCCCATTAATTTGTAAGGTTTCTTTTTTTTGGTTATGTTAAGGAACAGAGAAATTTCTGATTTTCTTCCTTTTTGTATTTTATTTGCACTGTATGCAGTGCAGTGCATATTTCACATCTAGTATTACAATCAATTTCTTGTCAAATCCTTAATACACATCCCACTGCCATTATATTTATGCCCTACTTTTATCAATCAAATTTATAATTTAAGTGAAGAAGGAAACATCACTAGTTGAATTTTATCTGCAATTAAAATTATTCCTGCTCTTAGCACTATAAATAATTGACTTTCTTTTGAGTTTTCTCTGGAAATCACAGAATCATAGAATCCTTTCAGTTGGAAAAGATTTCTAAGATCATCAAGTCCAAGCATACACCTGACAGTGCCAGGTCCACCACTTAACCATGTCTCCAAGTGCCATATCCATAAGTTTTTTTAACACTTCCAGGGATGGTGATTCAACCACTTTGCTGGGCATCATGTTCCAATACTTGACAACTCTTGTGCTGAAGAAAAATTTGCTAATATTTAATCTAAACCTCTCCATGCAACTTGATGTTATTTCCTCTTGTTCTGTCACTTCCTACTTAGGAGAAGAAACCAACCCCCACCTTTACAACTTTCTTTCAGGTAGCTGTAAAGAGCGATCAGGTCTCCCAAGCCTCCTTTTCTCCAGGCTAAACAACCCCAGCTCCCTCAGCTGCTCCCTATTGTGCCTGTTTGGCCAAATTTGGCGGAGAATATCCTCTGAGGGAAGGCAGGTTACCACCACCCCTCCCTCCACCAGGTTCGGGGAAAAGAAAAATTTTCCTCAAAGGAAAGTGAAGGAGGAAAAAAAACCTATTTATTTAACAAACACACAGAAAAATAATAATATCTCTCGCTGTGGAGAGAAACCTGGGAAGATTTCAGAGTCCTTCTCTGGGTGTGGCCTCCCTCCTCCTCAGAGCTGAGTCAGTGGGCCCCCTTCCAGGGGCCTCGGAAAATAAGTTCTCCCGTGGTGTGGTCCAATGTTGTAAAACAGTCCCAAAGAGAAGAAGAAAGGGAAAAAAACCCCAAAAGTCCCAGGAAAACTCTCTCCGGAGAAAAGGGTTGAAAGCTGGCTGGAAAGCAAGGTTGTTTCCTCCACACTCCCTGCCGTCAAGAGCCCAGAGAGATCTGTGTGTGTCCTTGAGCAATCGTTTTGAAAAGTTCACTCAGATTTTTCTCTCGCACCCAGTCTTAAAGGCACAGAAAGGCACAGGATTCATCTTCTGAATGGCATAGAGTGGCGATAGGGGATACATATCATAAAGTCACCCCAAGATGCCCATAAAACTTGTGCTCCAGCCTCTTCACCAGCTCTGTTGTCCTTCTCTGCACACACTCCAGCACCTGAAAGACTTTCCTGTAATGAGGGACCCAAAACTAAATACAAGATTCAAGGTGTGGCCTCACCAGTGCTGGGTATAGCGGGACAATCACTGCCCTGGTCCTGCTGGCCACACTATTCCTGATAGAAACCAGGATGACACTGACGTTCTCAGCCACTTGGGCACACACTGGCTCGTGTGCCAGGTGTCAACCTGCACCCTCAGGCCCTTTTTCACTGGGTATCTTTCCAGCCACTCTGCTCCAAACCTGTATTTTTGCAAGGGGTTGTTTTGACCCAAGTGCAGGACCCAACACTTGGTGGTGTAGAACCTTATACAATTGGCCCCAGCTGATCAATCCAGCCCTAAGTCACATCTAAAATGGTATTAGTCTTTTGAATCAAATTTTAATCTGAACTTTTGTTTTGAAGATTTGCCAGAAGTTAAACAAAATAACTATTTGGTTTGTATACTTTGGTTTTAAGTAATTTTAGCCACAAAATCTTAATGATATCATCCTGACATTATTACTAAGTCAAGACACCCAGTGATGAAAAGATTTCAGTTCTGTAAGATGCTGACCATCTCAGATATGTCATAGAAGGATTACATCCAGATCCAACAAAGCATCAAGCTTGTCATTGCAATTGACATGGAAGTTATGTCCCCAAACAATTCTTTAGTATTGAAGGCTAGAATTACTTCTATGCAGTTGTATTTTGAAATTAATAGAAAGCAGGTCACTGCTCTTGAGAAACTACATAGTCCAGCGTACAACTTTCATATTTTGCAACTTTTAGTATGAGGATTGTCTGAATTGAAATATATATATTTATAAAAGAAGTTATGTAGTTTTGATTCCATGTGAGATAAATAAAATATAATACATAAATATTACACTTGTTATATGCCTTGATAAGAGATGAAGTGCAATGATCATTACGGAACAAATTCAGTTTTACATCTTGAAAGTGTTTTCTACTAGTGCAATTGGTATTTCAGATCCACAAATGTTCAGAGAGCTGTCACTATATACATAGAAATCTTTATTAATTTCAAATAAATTTTTAAAATAATTAAAAATAGTTAATATGCTATTTCTATCCCCTGTTGCTATTTAAGCAGGGTATGCAGGATTGCAAGTGGCAGAAAGATCAGTGTAAGTAATCTTGTGCCTTGCGCAAGTCAATAACATACTGGAAACAAAACAAAAATCAAGAGTTGCTTTTATGAACTATCTTTTAACTGTATTATATGATTTTTTTTTCAGATCTCAACATTAATATGGGCTTAAGGGTGCAAAGAGCATAGCCTTAAGAAATACTTGCTGAATAAAGTTATAGATGTTCTCATTGCCTAATGATGGTTTTCATATATCTTCAAGGTAAGAAGGAATTTCTGACATTTTTAACATAGAACAATTAATTTGAGTAGAAAACAAGTGTTCTGAATACAGATGTAAAAGAAAAATCCTTAAAGGTTTAGCAGTCCAGTCTCTTATTGACTCTCCTCTGTAAACATACTCTTCTGGTTCCAGCTTTGAAGTTAACTGTCTTCATAGCAATCTGTATGTATTGGGTTTGTGTGGCCAGGTTTTGGTAGCAGGCGGCCTACAGGGGTGTCTTCTGTGAGAAGTTGCCAAGAAGTTTCATCCATGTCCAGCAGAGCCAATGCCAATCAGCTCCAAGACAGTCATGCTGCTGGCCAAGGCTGGGCCAATTAGAAATGTTGTTAAAAACTCTGTGATTACATATTTAAGAGGGGAATAAAAGTTATTGCACAAGTATAATTGCAGCCAGAGAAGAGCGGGGTGAGAGTATGAGAGGGGAACAACTCTGCAGACACCCAGACCAGTGGAGAAGGAGGGGAAGGAGGAGCTCCAGGCACTGGAGCTGAGATTCCCCTGCAGCCCTTGGTGCAGAGCATGGTGAGGCAGCTGTGACCCTGCAGCCCATGGAGGACAATTGGGTTGCAGAGATCCACCTGCAGCCCGTGGAGGGGCTGGAGTGGGTGGATGCCTGAGAGGAGGCTGTGACTCCATGGGAGACCTGTCCTGGAGCAGGCTCCTGGCAGGGACCTGCAGACCCATGGAGAGAGGAGCCCATGCTGGAGCAGGTTTCCTGGTAGAACTTGTGACTCCATGAGGGATCCACACAGGACCAGGCTGTGCCTGAAGAACCACACCCTGTGGCAGAGTGACCGACGTTGCAGCAATTCATGGAGAGCCACTGCCTGTGGGATGGACTGATAGTGGAGAAGATGGTGGAGAATTGTCTCCCATGGGAGAGATCCCATGGTGCAGCAGGGAAAGGACTCCTCTCCCTGAGCAGGGGGAGAAGTAACTTATGATTAACTGGCCATAACCTCCATTCCGTTTTCCTGAGCTGCCAGGGGAGGAAGTATTACTCATAAAGGAGGGAGAGATGGGGTGAAGGTGTTTTCAAGATTTATTTTACTTCTCCTTATCCTGCTCTGATTTTTTTAGTAATAAATTCAATAAAATTCCCAGTTAAAGTCAGATAACACAGCATAGTTTTGGCTACTGCTGAACAGCACTTACACGCTGTCAAGACTTCCTCTGTCTCTCTCCCCACGCACTCCATCCCCATAAAGTGAGTTGACTGGATGTCAGCAAGAGACTGAGATGGGACAAAGCCAGCACAGCTTACCTGAGCTGACCAAAGGGATAGTCGATGCCATATCACACTGTGCTAAGCAGTACAAGCTGGTGGAATGAAGGAAGAAGGGGGAGCATTTGTGTGTTTGTTATGGTGTTTGTCTTCTCAAGTAACATATGCTAAAGGCCTGTTTTCCTTGAAATGAGTATCTGTCTTCTGATGGAAAGTAGTAAATTAATTCTATCTTTTACCAGTGCTTGTGGGGTTTTTTTGTATGATTAAACTGGCATTACCTTGATGTATGTTCTCATTCTTTCTATTTTTCTTCCCATTCCCAGGTTGGGGTGTGTAAGTGGGTGAGTGAGTGAGTGAGTGAGTGAGTGAATGAGTGGAAGGCAGGCTGAGTATTTAGCTACTGCTCAGGGTCAACCCATCATCCATATCTAAGTTATGTAGGCCATGAGATTCATCTGGGGAATAATCTGTGCGTAGTTACTATGTGTGTTCTTCATTGTCTCAACAACTTACTCAGGAAAACTTAAAATTACAAAATCACATTGATTAAGCAGAAAACACTGTAGAAATATGCAAAGCATTATTGTTTAAATCTATTCTCCTATTTGGCTGACACACTACATGACCTATTCTGTGAAGAAATCTGCTTGCCCCAGAATAATCAATAGTCAAGTTATATTTCACAGGAGCATGAGAAATCATTAAATGCTATTTTGTCTCTTCTGGCACAGGAGGGAAAGTAAGTCTTCAATTTTCTATAATGTTTTCCAGCAACTACACTGTGGATAGTGCTAAGTACTTTTTAGTCTGTCAGGATGAGTTGTCTACTACTCTAGAAAATTGTTATAAAAATCTGGGTTTTGTGCTTCTCACAGTTGAGATTTAATGTGCACAAGTAAACTACTGTGTGCTAATACTCTTACCATTGCTGTTACCATTTCAACTTCCATTTGACAAGTAAAAATTCTTTTCTTTTTTGGATTTAAGTGGTAAATCAACAAACTTATTATGCAAGACTACAAAAAAAAAAAAAAAAAAAAAAAAAATTACAGAGCTTCTGTCCTGCAAGCTCTTTGCCATTTAAGAACCCCAGATATATAATCCTCCCAGTGGAAGAAAATCTGATGCATGCCAGAAAGGCTTGGTGACATTTCTTCAAGATTTTCTGGGAAGAATTACTTGAGAGAAATTCAACCTACTTTTGGATTTTTTCCATGTTACACATGAATAGTATCTTTTAAATTGGGTTTCAGTTATAATGCAAAAAACAACCTAGATAAGGAAAAATAAAGGCAGATTTTGAGATTAAATGGTGTGGTGATGCCCAGGGATGGAAGGGATGATTGTATTCTGATCAAAAATTAGAAGTGAATGAATAAGCCAATTGCGCAATGATTGAATGATGAGCTTGATGCATATAGAGCATGTGGTAGCATGCCAAGAGGATCTGTACTTCTGTGGTATAGGTGAGAATGAGAAAAATTGTTTTTGGGAAACACAGATTATACAAGTTGTTTTTCAGAAAACAAAAAGGAAGTGCTAAATGAGAAGATACAAAAAAAGTATCTGCAGAACTTGGTGCTCATGTTAAACTGTGAAAAGGTCAGGCATCCAGACTCAGTTAACATGTGAAGTTCTCCTATAATCATGAAATACAGACACTTTCAAAGGGTAATTTATTGTAAATATTTTAAATACCTTCTACCCTGATGTCTGTATGATTTTATATATCCCATTCTGTATATTGTATTCCAAACTGGAAAAAATCCTGACTGGCCTTACCTGACCTCATATGTGACCCCATTTTGAGCAGCAGTTTGGATTTAGGTGACATTCTGAAATTAATTTAATGAATTACTTTGGTCCTATCAGCCTAAATCTGTGTTTCAAACATTTTGCAGTGGGCACTTATTTGTACTACTCATGAAACACAGGCAAATTCTACACATCTCATGCTTGCAGACTGGGTCACACAATTTTGCCCCATATTTTTGAGTATACCAAGCTTTCTTCCAGCATAAGTCATTACAATTGCCTGTGCAGCCCCATCAAGTTCATAGGCTTTATATTGACCTGACAGCACATGTTTCAGAACTTCTTTTAGCTTGTTTTGTCCTGAGCTGATTTTAATTAGGTTTAACTCTCAGCTAGCTGCAAAATATATTTTAGTTTAGTTTTGCCTTGTAGGAGGAACAAGTAATTGTTCTGGCTGGATTGAACTGTCTGTGATCTCAGAATAAAATGTGCTGTAGAAGAGTGTAGGTGTGATCATATAACAAAGTGTGCTGTGGAAGAGAGCAGATACCAGACAAAAATCTCAAACTATAAATACAAAGCACTGCTATCTGCCACTGGTCATTACCAGAAAGTTTAACCTTGAGCACCACGCAAACCCACTGTTGAGATCAAAAACAAAAAGCCTGAGTAACTGGGAAACAAATGACAAGAAGGAACACATTTTGAATTGTCATAAAACCCTCCATTTCCAATCTATTTAATGAAGATGAAGAGAAACATTGGGGAGGTGAGCATAACACCCCAGAAAAAGGGCTGTTAGTGGTAATGTAATGTATAACAATTTTACTTATATGAATTTTTTAATATTAATTTGGACTATGAATATTAGTATTATTGTAACTGAAAAACTGCTGTATTTTGATTAGATTTTAGAAGTTTAATTACACAGTAAATTCTTCACTCTATATACACAACAGATTCTGTTTTGTACATAACAAGATTTTGAGTGTAACATCAGCTGCCCGATTCTATATGAGAAAATTGTTTTTACTTTCACTGAAAATCTTAATTTTCTCTTTCCTTGATCCTTCCAGAAAAACATTTCTGTGGCTTATCCTCAGAAAACCCTGGAATTACATCTTTTCCATACTGAAAAAAAAATGTTCTGAATTGTGCTGAGTAGATTCTACTTTCCCCCACCCCTACTCCACACCCATTTGTTCCTGTCTTCATCAAACAGATTTTTGTCATTCAGACTAACAGTTTGAACACTTAGAACTTAGTTTTGGAGCTGGGAGAACCAGGGCCATTTTTCCTGATACACACCATCATGCCTGTACAAGAAGCAGTTTCCCCACAAAGACGTGGTATCATTTCCACCTGTCAGTTAGAAACAGCTGCAACTGCAGCTTGTTCTGAGAAATTAGCAGAGGCAGCATTTTATGTTAATACCTCATTTTGAGCCATTTAATGTGAAACTTTAGGTGCCAGTAATTCCTCTTCAGTCTTTTGTATCACAATTATTTTGTACTGTCTCTCATCCATTTATTGTTGCCAACAGTCACTGAATGATGACAGACATGCCAGCACATTTAACCTGAAAATAGAGCTAAATGCTATCAAAATCCGTATACTTTTCCAAAGAAGCAGATGCTAGCAATATTCTAAAATGGATAACAGGGAGGAAAGCACAGTTTCTCCTGGCTTTTATGAGGAAGCTGAGCTTATGACAGGACTAAGATAACCTGGGCACCTGCCTGTAGGATAGTGAAGAGATTTTGACAGGAAGCTAGATAAAAGCTAGATTATGAAAACCTTCATTTGGCAAAAATGCATCAGTATACATAGTTTGTTGGTACTAATTGAGGCAAAGGGACTGGGTTTAGGCTTTGGGGTTATTAATTGGTTGGAGTTTTATCTTTTTTTTTTTTCCTGATACAAAATACAAAATTAAAAAACAAAAGAAAACCTGAAACCGAGATTCAGTAAAGTTACATTTCAAGTTCGAGCCTTCACATACACTTGGTCAATAAAAAGCACTAGACAGAAGGCAATTAGGTAAGCGACGTGCTCATTCAGAATCTGAGCTTAAATGTTCTATAACTTTTTAAAACAAAGAATAACATATCAGACATAATGATAAATATTTCTACACTTCTGAGTAAGTATAAATAGAGTTAAGCTATGGTGTTTGTAAGTGTAGAAAGGACCATAGCTCTGTCTGTCAACCTCAATTAGCACACTGCTAAAGAAAAATATTCTTTTCAGCAATCAAAAAAGGTTTTGGAATAGAACAAATGGAACTTCAAAAGTTGACCATGGCAGTGTGTAATAAAAAATAAGAAATTAGTCCAGAAAACTTAACAAAGTCGTCAGCTGTCTTCTAGGCAACAAATCAGGATCAGAATGTTTCCATCTGCTGTGTCTGGAGGGTGAATCAGTTAATCATTTTGTAACTTGTACTTTTATATTACTGTAATACATTGAGACAAAATCTGGCACAATATTCCCTTCTTGTCTCTCAGGAATTTACAGTTTAATGGTTTAATTGTATGACCTATTATTTTGTGACGTTCTATTCTGCTTGCAGAATAGTACATACACTGTGTTCTGTGACCAAACCAAAAAAGGTTTAATATTTTTCACAATTTTTTTCACTGAAAACTAACAGGGAAAAAAGAAAGCTAAAATAAACGTTTTATTTGCTACTTCTGCCTCCAGACTCTTTGATTATAATGGCTATAACTTACACTCAGGGAAGCAGTAACCTAGGAAATACCTCACCAAATCACCTCTCTGGTTTCCTTACCTCCAACTCTTTTAAATTACACTCATGGGGTTTTTTTACTAATCTTGAAATATTGCATCTGCCTTGAACTTGGAATAATTTATCTGTTGATTTCTTACCAGTAACTAATAGAAGAGAAAAATAATTTAACTGGTCTTTCGGTGAAGAATAAACTAACAGGAGCCTTTTGCTGACTTATTTCTAACACCTCCTCAACAAGGGTGTTGCACCGTATGTATGGGATAGGTTTGATTGTTTGATAGCATTTAGCTCTATTTTCAGAAATTAGAGAAGGCAATATCACCACTGTGCCATAAATTCAGCAAGCAGAACAGAAAACCAGCTGAGCTAAACGAGGAACTCCTTGTGGAGCTCAAGACGAAAAAGAAATTGTATGATTTCTAGACGAGAGATCAGGCTTTGCAGGAAGATTAAAGAATCACAGTTCTTATATGCAGGGAGAAGACATGAAAGACCAAAGCTCAGTTAGTTAGAACTGGCTGTAAGAGCCTGATAGTAAGAGAAAGGCTTCAAAAAGTGCTTTGTCATTATGTCTGCTTATCATAATCACTCTTGAACACCTGAAAACTACGTGAGGGATGGACTGAGCAGCGCACCTTGAGGCCCATAAAAACGAAGGCGAAACTGGTTCGAAGGCGGAGGGAAAGGCGAGGGGCAGAATCCCTGACCTTTGCCTTCCCACCCCCGGCCACCCTCGCCTGCTGCGAGACACCCTGCGGGCTCCTGGAGCCGAGGCTGCCAGCCTGAGGAGAACCCCGCGATGCTGCAGCCCTGGACCGACGCCACGGGTGAGTCGTGGGACCCCTGGCCCGCTCCGGGGTCCCGTGGCGAGAGCACCGCCAAGGGACCGAGGTTCGGCCGCAGCCATCGGGCACCGCGCCTGCACCTCGGAGGGTGGGCCGCCGCATTCCAGCCGAAATGCTGAGATCAGAGAAGGCAGATAAGACGCTTCAAACAGCAGGAAAAAAGGGGCAGAAACTGCTTCTCTCCCTCCCTTCCCCGCCTCCCTCCCCTCAGCAGCAACACAGGTAGCACAGTGTGGTGGTGACGTATACTATGCTTTTTAAAGTAACTTTAGCTTTTCCTAACTTTTCTGTACTTCTCTCTCTCTTTCTCTTTGCCTCTTTAACTATTAAATAAAACTATATAATCTCGTTTGGTTTTCTCTCGTTTTCTTTTTTAATATTTCCAACCTTCAAAATTCTTTCAGTTTTATTCACAGAGTTAGTTCTCTTTACTCCTCAGTGATTAGATCAGTTTATAACACTGGCCAGTGTCGTTTCAGATAACAAGGGCTTTTCTAAGTAGTTCCTTGTCTGGAAAATTAATCCACAAACACTAGAGGTTTATGTCCAAAAAGGAGACAGCGGTGTCCTGTTACTTTATTCAAATAAAGGGAGACGCCATGGGGCATTCCCCTGGGGTCTCTCACATTTTTAGAGTATGCAGCCTCCTTTTTGTCCTAATTTCCTGGCCGCATTTCCCTCTCTCTTTCCCCATTGGCTGAGGTACTTGAGAGGTACAGGGTTCCTGAATCACCTAATACAGACTCCCTTCTAATGTAAACCCCTCCCCTTTTTTTTTTTTTCTATGGAATTTATGGTTCCCCTTTGCTTCTTTCATCTCTCAGTATCTATCTTAACCTATCAGCAGACCCACGGTTTGTTCGTAAAGACTAAAACCTCTCACTCCTTTCATAAGTCAGTGGAATTGCTCCCATTTTTTCTTTCATCTTTCAGTATCTAGCCTTCACCTAACAGTTGACCTACACTTTGTTTGTAATTGTATTTCATTCCTTTCATTCCTGATAGCAAGAGGAGATCTAAAGTTGTTGAAGACAGTCATCTGAATAATAGGAATGAATAAAGAAATGGAGGCATTCAATGCATTTTTTGCCTCAGTCTTTAGTAATATTGAAAGACCTTGGGCTGCTCAGTCACCTGAGTGTGCGGACCACAAGTGTGAGAACAGTGACTTTTCATTTGTGGACACTGAAATCGTAAGGAACCAGCTGTATCAACTGAATGATCACAAGTCCACAAGGCCTGAGGGGATTCACTCCAGAGTACAGAGGGAGATAGGGAATGTTAGAGCAGGACCCATATCTATCACTTACCAGAGGTCTTGAGAGCCTGTGCAGGTTCCTGCTGACTGGAAGCTAGTCAATGTTATGTCATCTACAAAAAGGGCACAGGGAACTACAGACATTGTAGTCTAACCTCAGTTCCTGGAAAAATTATGGAGAAGATTGTACTGAGTACTACTGACAGAAATTTAAAGAATAATTGCACCACCAAAGCCAGTCATCATGGGTTCACAAAAGATAAATCCTGTTTAATTGATAACTGTTTAATTAACTTGATATCTTTCTGTGACAAGACCACCTGCCTAGTGGATGAAGGGAAGGCAGTGGATGTAGTTTTTCTGGACTTCAGTAAGGCTTACAAAGCCATGCTGGCTGTGGCCAATGACTATTTTGTCTTTCAGGTGTTTGTCAATATACCCCCTAAAAATCTCTATAACTTTACCAGGCACTGAAGTGAGACTGGCAGGCCTGTAGTTTCTGGGGTCCTCTTTCTTGCCCTTCTTGAAAATCGTGACAACATTCACCACCTTTCAGTCAATTGGGACCTCTT
This sequence comes from Daphoenositta chrysoptera, assembly GCA_013397915.1. NCBI lineage: Eukaryota > Metazoa > Chordata > Aves > Passeriformes > Daphoenositta > Daphoenositta chrysoptera. The sequence goes on along the minus strand of VZRO01003849.1, from coordinate 72,304 downwards.
CAGGCCAAGACTGCTGAAAATCATTGAGAAAGGCTTTGACATCAGCGATTGTTTGTTCTTCTCCCTAGATTGTTGTCATCTGCAATCTTAATAACCCTACTCTTTATTTCACAATTTAGGTACTGAATGAAACAGTGTCTTCCTTGTGCACTTCTCCAAATGCAAACCCTTGCATAACCCCAGCTAAATAATTCTTTGGTTAAGAACTACTTATAACACTCTCCAAATATGGATTTTTAAATAGGTTTGTACATATTTTATGATATCGTAATTTATATTATGTAAAATTTATTGGAGCTTGTGATCTGAGGGCTTAACCTTTCAAAACTATACTGGGCCAAAGTTCAATGTATTGTTTAATCAATATTGCCAATTTAAGACATTAAGGTGTTTCAGCCTCTCTATGAATAATGTAAAAACTCTCACCAGTTACACCTACTTTGTACACATCTAATTCCTCTGTTGGAATTAATACACAGAATGATAGGTTTGTAAAACTGGGACATGAGGAAATAGTGAAAACTTTAACTGTAAATCCTTTCTGTATGGACAGAAATTAAAAGAAGGGATACTATATTCCATTTCCATATATAAAACTGTTGTTTATTCTAATGCAAAGTGTTTTATTACTCTTGTTTTCACTGTTGCATATCTGATGGTCTGAAATCTACAATTTTAGTGGAATTGAAGTTTTAGAACATGGACCTTAAACTCTTTTTTTTCATAGCGTAAGAGTAGGCAAATCTTATGTTTCAATCAAAGATGATCTTTCAGAAGACAACTGCTGAGCTGTAGAACTGATCTCATGAAATTGATCAGGGCCTATTTACCTCAGTGATTATTTAAGTAGAACAAATGAAGTGGAAATATTGTATATAATATGTCCCTATATTATACTTATATATTCTATTATTTCTTGCTAAAGACAGCCCAGGAGGATCTAGATCAAAACAAGGAGGTAACTGACCAATTAGCATCACTCCTTCACTCCCAATGCCTCTCCTTTCTCCCCCAGACCGAGCTGCACAGCAGGGAAGGGGGATGGGAGTTCATGGCCTTTCCATAAAAGTTTCTTTCTGCCACTTCTTCCTTCTCACACTCCTGGTCTGTTCCAGGGTGGGCAGTCCATGATCTTCTCTCCATGGACTGCAATGTCTGTTCTGGAATGCTTGTCTCCACAAGCTGTAGGGGAATCTCTGCTCCAACACCTGAAGCACCTCCTCCCCTTCCTTACACTGTGGTGTTGCTGCCTACAGGGATTGTTTCTCACACTTTTTTTTAAATTTTGGTTTTTTTGTCACTGCTAACTGCCTATATGGAATTTTGCTCTTTCTCAAATATGATTTCCAGAAGAAGCAGCAGCTTCACTGACAGACTCAGATGGGTCCTGGGGGGGTCTATGTCATAGAATTGACAGGAACAAGCACGGTGCAGCCCCTGACCTCTTCTTATACACATAACTATAAGCACATACCTCCTGTCCCACCACCACAACTTTGCCATGTGCGCCCAGTCCAGGCACTGTTTGATAGAGTTGTGTTCTGCACTGCCAAATCTAGCTTTTAGAATGATATTAGAAAATAGTTCTGCTAGTGTTTAACATTTATAATTTACTTGTTTGGGACACAAGAGATATGGAAGTGGAGAAGAAATTAAAATTTTTTCCTCTATGCTCAGGTGTGTGTTTTGTTACTAGATTGAAATACCAAAAAGCTGAAGTCACTTCAGCTACTGCTTCTTCATTTTTCACCAATTAGGAATCATGATTACTAAGCATTTATGTTTCTCCATCCAAAATCAGCTGTTAGAAACCCAGTGAAGACTCCAAAATGCACAGTGTGAAAAACTGAACATTTCCTGGTACTTGCTTCAGTGACTCCCACTCAGCGTTCAAGACCACTGTCTTGTCCTGAAGATGACTGAGGCCTTTAAATAGTCCTTGGTGTAGAGGATGCACCAAGTGGCTCATTTTTCTTTCATTAAGATACATTAAGTTACATAATGCGATCACCTTTGTCTTAGCACACAAAATTTTGGCAATGGAAATAGATGACCTTTCTCAAAAGGCATTACACAGAACATAAGATGCTTTTGTTTCAATGGTGCAATAGTGTTGAAGCACATATTCAAATATTAGATTTAATTCTAACACTGCAGTAGCAGTCATATTAGAAAAGTTTTAAATTATTGATACATGTTTGTATTATAAAATAACTATTGTATTAAATTACTGGTTGGTGAATAAGCACTATTTAATAAGCAGTTCAAGAGTCTTCATTAATACTTCTTGAAGTGTTCTATAATCACCACAAACAATAGCCTTCTTTATTAAAATTATATGTGGTTAATAAAATTTCAAAGTCATGTTTCTCTTTCCATATATTGCAGACAATGTATTCTATATTAATTACAGGCTTCCTGTGTGCCGTTATCTTCAGACCATTTTCATAGTTAGATTTATTCTGAATCTTTGGCTGCCTTATAGTCCTCTGTCCTTTTTAAGGTTCTTCCTAAATAGGATTATTCCTTATTTTCCTTTATGCAAATAAACATTTTTCAATTTTAGGTAGTTCCATGTACAGTACATGGGATAAATAACTGGTTTTTAGGGAGCTGGAGTTAAAGGTATTTTTTAACAACATTTTGGCATTTGCTAACGATTACAAAATCTGAAGTCCCTTTTACTAGCTTCAGTCTCCAAATTTTCCTATACTTATATGGAATATATAAGCTTTTTCCATCCCAGTAGAAGTAAAATATTCACCCTTAATTATCTTGAGGGAGAAAAAAAAGCCTTTCTTCTGAAGTTTTATATTACCACATACCCCTTAAGATATGATCAGGCAGAAGCCTTTGACTTTTTTTTCCATATTTGCCAGCCCCAGGTCTCAAAGGATTGTAAGCTTTCAACTCCATTTAATTTCCTAATTACTATTTAGATAATTAAATTGCCCTTACTGTTCATGAGTGGCTCTGAGTAGGAATTACACGGCATTTTAGAAATGCAGTCTGTACTTTCTTCTGAGAACCAGGGTGATTCTATTCTGTCTGTTCATGTTTTAACAAAGCAAAGTTTTATACTGGAAATGTTACTTATATTGTCTGCAGCCCAGGAATCCAAGCTCAGTGTCCTGTGTATGGTGCACTGATTAAATGGCATAATGTCCTTGTAAGTACAAAGTGCATCTGAGGGAGACTGTGATCATAACTTGTGCTAGCCATTATACCAAATTAAGTTGTATATTAGTTAATTTGCTTACTAATTAAATCCCCTTTTTGTTCATAACAATATACTGAATTATATTTCAGTCTTATCTTGATAACTTGTCATTGTTAACATCAAGAATTAGACCCAGGTCAGCCATCACAGAAAACCTAATAATTTCTAATTGCTTTGCATTTAAATTATTTTCTGTTTTGATAAACCAGAAAGTGCTAAACACCTCACAAACAAAAGCAAAAAAATATTCCAATCACAAAGATCCACGTAAAATAAGAGCAATACTCTGTGTTAAATAGAAAAATTAGGAACATGGAAAAAAATGGAGGGAACTGAAGTTATCAAAAAAGATATTCCTCCTATTAGGGCTCTTAACAGCCATAAATTAACAGATCAGCTGCAGCTCCTACCAGCCCCACTCACCTTTCCCATCCCAATGACTAACAGAGCTGTCCTGAGGTGAGTATATCTCATACACTCCCAAATGAGCTCCAGCATCACCTCGGTTTTGAGTCTGTCATACAGAAGTTGAACAAAACTGGAGTCATTTCAATATAAGACAGAGGATGAAGGCTGTGGTGGTTCTACTTATTCACAAGCAAATCAGGCATCCATCCCTCTGGGGAGGCAACACTGGTCAGGAGGGCATGGAGGAGTGCTAAGGGCAACAACAGTTTTAGCCGCTCGATTTTAATCCACTGCTCCATGCCTGTCAGTGGCCTCAATTAGTCTAACCACATTCCTTGTGTGGTTTTAAGAGTCCCACACCTTAAGCAAAATGCATGCCTGCTTCTGCATGGCTCCCGTACAAGTATTTATAGACCTCAAAGAACATAGAAATAATTTTGTCTTCTCTTACATTAAGCAGATGATTGTAAGAAGAGCTATATGTTTACACATATAAGCATTCTATGCATTTTTTCTTATGCTGTTTAAGGGTGATAGATATAAAAATATTTTCCGAGTATTTCAGCAGCCTATAGTGTGAAGGAAAATATGTTGAGAAACTGTCTGCAATATTTTATGTAGAAAAACAGATGATGTAAAGAGTTTTCAACTCAACCTAACAAGTAGGTTTTGCATGAGAAGTTTGATTAATTATGTTTTCAAAGCATCAGCATTCCATAATAAAATAAAGAACTAGTTTGTGGTTTCCTTTTCCTTTTCTCACAAAAGAATCATGTGATTGTGTTGTCCCAGCTATTAAGCAGTTGAAAATAGCCAGCAATGTTGTATGGAACATAAAATAAAGGGTTTCTGTAGAAAGGGCTGCAGGGCATCCTGTAAGGAAGGAGGATCTGAGGCACCTTGTGCTATGCAGGAGCAGGGCCTCCCCCGAGGAACTGCAGCCCACAGGTGATCCTTGTGGGAGCCCTGAAAGCAGAGAATATTTCCCTGCCTGTATTGGAGCAGAGGAGCAGAAGGAAGTAAGGAGCATCAGCGGAACACAAGTAAGAAGCAAGGAGTAGCAGAAGGAAATCTGTGTGCTATGGCCTCAGCCTCCTGCACCATCTGTTGCCACATCGCCAAGGTGGGACTAAGTATTTGTGACAAAAGCAAGGGGAATTTGGACTAGGAAGAGGACAGGAGGGGTATTTGATTATGTCTTTTGCTTTTCTTGTGGCAAGTTATTTATATGAAAAAAACATGTCAATAATGTAAGGCAGTAAGGGCAACGCAGAAAAAAATAATAACTACAGGTCCATATTTCTGGGTGTATTATTTTATCACTATTAGGATCAAAAGTCAAATTTATTTCAGCAGGATTGAGTTGTCTGTAGTCAAATTGAGCTTGTCACAAATGTATAAAAAATAGCATGTTACCTAGATTTACAATCTTTCTGTGTAGGCTTCTTTCCTATTCTTTGTTTATAGCTGATGAAAAGAGTGCCAACAGAAGTCAAAAAGAGATTAGTCAAAGAAACAAAATTATATTAGCAGGTGCAGATTTTTATTAGAGATATAAATATTTAAAAATATAAAGCTTCTTGTCTAGAGAAATAGTCATGAATAATCGGCTGAATTTTGAAAATTTATACTGAATGAATGTAATGGGTTAGATTCAGTGAACAAGCTGAAACACCAGCTACAGCCGTGATTCAGCTCACCCACTTGTCTTGTGAGATATGAACCAGGAGAAACCGACAAAACAGGCTTAAAAACTTCTAAAAGTATAAAGATAGTTTATTATTACTAGGATTAAAAGAAAAAGACAGAAACATTAAGAGAATAAGAAATAAACATTCTCCTCCTTTTCCAGTATTTCCTCCTGCACTCAGCTTGCATCAAGGGTAACAATGATGGAGTTTTGTTCAGTACTAGTACTGCTAGTACTTTACAAAGTTTTTCCAAACTCAGGGGAAAGAAAAATATCTTCTCTTTGCTCTACTGTGGTCTCTAAACTGTTACTTGCAAAAGTCTTGCCCGCCCGGAGAAAAACAGTCTATTGCAATGAAAACATACTAATCTCTCCCATG
>VZRO01003849.1:54999-66491 GCA_013397915.1 Daphoenositta chrysoptera | reverse complement strand
GCACACACCACCCTCCTCCTTCTCCCTCCGACCTCAGTACCAGGTTGAACAGCTTACTTTCATCGGGTTGCATGTTGGAGAAGAACCCTTTTCCTCTGATGCTGCCAGCTATTTGATGTTTTCCTCAGTCTCAGAAAGCTGGAACTCGGCTCCCGCCAGGTGTTTGCGGAGCCCTGTGGAGTGGGGGAAGGGAAAAGCCTCTCCCCGGTTTCAGAACCCGCTCCGGTGGTCTCGGCGGCGTAGCCCACAGGTGTCCTTCAGCTGCCCGGGGGTCCAGAGGGGGTCTCCCACGGCATTTCAGGGATCGTGCCCTGGAGCCGAGGCAGGGGCAAGGGGAGGCCCGGCCCGGCTCCTGAGAAGCCGGCCTGGAGCCATTCTCCCCCCCACCTCCTCCTGCAGCAAGATGGAATGCCAGAGAGAGAGAGCCTTTCACGCCTCCAGCAGGTTTAAATACGCAAAATAGGAAAGCGCCATTGGGTTAAGAAACTGTCAATCAACTTCAGCTCCAACCCATGACAATGAAAAATCCAGTTTAAAACATATGTCAGCAAAAATTACCCATTGTCACAAAATTATAATGAACAAATGTTACACCAATTCATTAAATGCAACATTTGGTGAAAGAGTTAGTAGATACAAATTTGTGATATTTAAAATGCCAAAAATTTAGAAGGCTTGGACATGTTACTTGAAATGTAAGTTGAACTATGTGAAGTGCACTGTTGAAATACAGTTCCGTGAAGTGTATGGCTGAAAAAATGTTTTGTGGCAGTGACTAAAAATGGTATTTGATTATCTATGATGGTTTTGCACATACAGAAGTCATTCTGTAGCAGATGGAAAAGTGCTAATGCAGAGGTTGAGTGTGGAACAGAATATCAGATCAATTTTCTTGTCCAAAAAAAAATTGTTCCATGTAATCCACTAGGCAGTGGCTTGGAAACTGAAAATTTGATGCCGGGATCCCAGTGCTAGGTTAGACAGAAAACTAATTCAATATCAACTAACCCATGCCAATTCAAAGTTGTTTAACAAAGTGTGATATGTTAACAGGACGGTTTGATGTTGAATCAGCTATTATCAGTACGCTGTACTCCTACTAACACTACCTTGCATTTTCTGTTTTCTTGCAGATGGTTTAAAACTGCTTTAACTTCCAGATGCTTTAATACAATAGTTATGTGACTGCAACGGAGAGAGATCAAATTCATATCAGTGTATGAACAGTTATAAATTCAATACTGTGATCCTAAAACTGTATTTGAGGAGCTTCACTAAAATCTATAGTCAAGAAGAGATGATGACAGTTGTTAGTGACAATCTTTTTCTTTTTTTAACAATTAAAAGCAGAGCATATCATTGCCCATTTCCCACTTTTTACTCCTTAAGCACTTATCTAAATGTCTTCTTGTTCTTGATACTAGAAATCAACATTTAACCTGTTGTTTGATCTGGAGAAGCTGTAGTTCAAAGAAAACCCTTCCTTGCACAGACCTGCAACCCACAGTCTTAAGAATATATTTATTATACATTGTGTTACATTACATTTACTTTAAGTTGCATTATGTTATATTATATTACATTACATTGCTATATTATTATTAGCTTAATTTATTTGTGTTTATTTTATTGTATTTTGTTTTAATAAATTATTTCACTTAAGGTGTCAGATGCCAATATTTTACTTTGCTTATGCAAAAAATTAGAAAGGATATAAATGACCAAGAACAAGCAACATTGGTATAAAATAAAAAAAAAATTATAACACAATTTCTGTATATGTTTGCAGGCTTATTTTAATTAGCCATTACCAGAGCTGATGTTCATGTTGTAGTGAGACCATTGTGCTTCTTTTAATTTGAAATGTATTATTTAATAAATGATAACACATTGTCCATTTTTTGTAAAGGAAAAAAATTGCTCTGATTAAAAAAACCACCATTGATTACTTTCAGATGTGTGAATGCATGTATTCATATGTGTGTTTATATGAGTGTATGTATACATGCATACATTTTGTTTAGAGTATGATGCAAATAACGCAGAGGTTGCAGGTTTGATCCCAGTACAGACCATTCTCCTAAAGAGTTGGACTTGTTGATCCTTGTGGATCCCTTCCCCCAGAATCTTCACTCCGAATATTCTGTGATTCTGTGTGATTTTGTAATTTTCCATGGTTTTTTGTTGTTACTTATATTACTTAAAATCCTTATTACTATATCTGAAAAAGGGCACATGAAAAGCAGGAGCAGCATAAGGTAATAGTAGATCTACATTAAATATCAGAGTTAAATACCCATTTTATATAACATTTTGAAAATAATTCCTGTAAATGAAAAAGCCAACATACAGCATCACACTCTGTTTGAGGTGGCATTTTCAATAACTCATGGTAGCTGTCAAAAATATCACAAACAGAAGTACAAGCTATCTCTGCTAGTCCTCTGTTATCTGCCTAAAGTATAGGAAGCCAACATCAAACACAGAAAATTAACTGAATTTTGGATTGTCTTCAATATGTTTTAGTAGTGTGCTCAGATTGAACTATAAATCTTTATCTTTTGGAAGTCATATTTTGTCTGATTTTCAGATGTGATCTGGTCAAAAGGATCTTGAAATCTATGGAACTTTCCTATTTATTTCAGTGAATTTGAACCAGATCCGTATCTGACAGCATTGTTTAAGATGATTAAAACTAATTTTAAAACAGTAAGCATAATTAAAAAACTCATATGAACTAAGAAATACTTCCATCTTTTCAAACAGTAGTGCAAAGCAACCAACCAATTCCCTCATAAAATAAATGGCTATATAATATTATGGAAGCACAAGGGGTGCTTCATTTGTAATTCAGGAACAGTCTGTCATTACAATTGACATTAAGTCCAAAGAGTGCCAGCTGTATACATATATATACATATATACTCATATGTACCACTTTCCTTGTGGCCACTTCAGATGTAGTTAGAGAAATTATGACAAAGTGGTAAGAACAGTGTGGTTATCTTACAGAAAAGAAGGCCATTTTTGTCACCTTTTATATATATCGTAGTAAAGTTCAGATTTTTGTTTTTTTCATAAAAGTTTGACTATGTTCTAGAAATAAAATCTTTCAGTAAAACTTCAGTAAAATACACATGTATTTTAATGTAATCACATGTTTTAATTGGTGGTTTCTAAGGTAAGAAAAATCATTGGATTAATTAACTGATATAGAGACACTGTATAATAAAATTTTGGTGAAACCTGAATTAATTGAGTCAGAGATTCCCCTGTTATTATTACAGAAGACACCAGCACTGTAACACAAACATGTGAATAAAATTATCAAAACTAGTTCTATGGGATGCTATTACTGGTATCCAGAGATACTAAGATGAATCATGAAGCTTTAATAATAAAGTTGTAAAAATAACATGTTTAGATTACACCACATGTAGTTTTATGGGGGGAGGGAGGAGTTGTTACATTTCTGTTTCATTTTCTTTCAGCTTTAATGTATGTTTAATTATATACAGAGATAAATATATACATATATAATTTTATTACAGATATATATATTTATGTATTACATATATATGCAGGACAGCTCTGTTACCAGGAGATGAAGAGTATATTGAATACTGTATTAAAAAACTTAATACTGAACTGATTAAACATATTTAAAAAAAAATAGTCCTAAAATGAACCAAAACCAGAAAAATGGGAAGGAAAACAAAAGACTCAGGTAAGCTGTCTGAGTTGATAATTCACAAGAAACAAGAACACCATTGGAATATATTGCTACAGAACAGAATATGCTGTACGTTCTAGCCTAAAGCCAGGTTTAGTAGCAAGTTTTACCACAAAGTACAAATTACAGGAAACATGGAAGTCTGATTTAAGGATGAAAAATGCTCCTATTCAACCAAAATTGCTTTAAAAATACTGAGAATCCCTATGATCTGAAGAGTAAGGTTCCATTTTTTTAACAAATAATTTTAGAAAGTGTGACCACAAGGTCATGATATTGTCTCATCCCATAAAATATTTAAAATTAATTTCATTTGCCTGCGTTCATTTCTTTAATAATTAACTAGGAATCATCTTCTTGACTTCACTATGTCCCTCCTGCGTTAGCAAATCTCTGTAATGATTCGACTTAAAGCTGAAGTGGAGAACAATTATATGTTGTACAGAACACAGTTACTATTTTGGGTCCAGGAGTTTTGTGATTGCTTTAGAAAAGCCACATTATCATGCATATAAGGATTTCCTCTCATCAGGTCTCCTTTACTTATACCTAGTTCTGCAGTCACAGCTCAGCAACACTGGTGTAATTTTCCTGTCTGAATCCTTTGCAACTTAGCTCAATGGTTTCTCTTAAAGAGATGCACAAATGACCATAAACTAAAAGACCAATAAAATAATCCAGCTACAAGGAAAAATTTGGTTATCTTTGCTCATGAAATTCCACAAATACAAATGGTAAGTCCCTCACTTGTGAAGAAAGAGCTTCCATGGAGTACTAGAGGCTGGGACTTGACTAGCAGGGAAGAAACCCTGCTGAGAAAGACCTGGTGGTGCTGCTAGACAGCAAGCTGGGCATCAGCAAGAAGACCAAGAACCTCCTGAGTACTACTAACAAGTGGATGACTAAGAAGTCATAGGGAAGTGATTATACCTTTCTTTTCAGCACCTGTGAAACTGTATTCTGGAGTTCAGTGTAAAATTTTGGACCCCTCAGTCAATCAAAGTCATTGGTTAATTGGAGTAAGTTCAGGCAGAGAGTCAGCAGTGTGGTCAGGAGCTGGAGAACTTCTGTTGTGAAAAGAGACTGAAGGAGCTGGAATGGGTCAGACTGGAGAAGAGATGGTTCTAATCTCCTAGATGATGATGATGAGGTCATCAAGACAATGGAGCTGGTCACGATGCACTGTGGTGGTAGGACAAGGTAAAATAGACATAATCCGAAAGAAGAGAAACTTTATCTGTGAGTGGACAGTCAAGCAGTGAAACAGGCTGTGCAGAGATATTGTGAAATCTCCATCTTTTTTTAAGAACCAGATGGATTAATATTTTAATAACCTGGGCTGACCTCAGCTGTGACTCTGCAATGCACAAGAAGCTGGATTTTCAACATCCTGTTGACCCTGGTAAACTGAACTATCCTATGATCCTAAGAGTGCTCATATTATCACATGGTGAAATAGAATGAAAACCTGTGAAATAACTGTAATGCAAGGATTATAGGTTCTTTTCATTAAAAACTTCACTTGTACTCTTAGAATAAAAAAAATTTTGAAGACTGCATTAAAAACTTAGATAATCAAAATCTTCCCTGAGGTGTTGTGTAGCCCAGGGAAGACTCAAAACTTCTAGGAGCTTCTTTAAATTCTACAGCTGTGTAACTAAATTGTGGTACAGCAAGAACCTCATTATTCTCCTTAACAGTCAATGTTGAATACTTATGATATGGAATATGTACATAAACTAGACTGAAAGTGCATTTCCACACACAGTATAGAGAATAATTAAGTTTACAAAGAAACATTTTATTACAAAATATCAGTTTATAAAAAGAAGAATGTATAACAGAATTATTGTTCTAAAAGAAACTAACTCAAGCAATGGCACCTTTTTTAAATTATAAAATACAGAAAAAACTACTGTAGGTCTTCAGCAAAAATTCAGATTGAGTAAATGTGTCTGGAGGAAGAGATTGCTAAAGTCTTACTCTATTTTGTGGCTCAGATATACAACATACAAATAAACTGAAATAGGAAAGAAAATATTAATAAGTAGATAGGGAAACATCAGGCCTATTATTTGTGTAAAAAGGATTAAAAATGTGTTTTACAATTTCTTTTTCTGAAAGCAGAATAGATTCACTTGAAGAAATGCTGTGTATCAAGATCATGAAGAATATGTGTAACTTTATTTCTTTTATTTAAATAATCAGATAAACCACTTTTTAAAAGGATTTATCTTTTTCCAGGGGGTGAATAGAACACACAAAAAAAAGCAATACATTCCTTCTGCTTTACAGGAAGCAAGTATTACCAAGGGCAGTTTAATACATGTAATTATTGTACATATTATGAGATAAGAGTCCTAATTATGGAAAAAAAAAAAGAGATATATAAACTGGTAATGTTTGTTAAGAATTAAGACAGAATCATTTCCTTTCCCTTTAAGAATCGAGACCTTGCAAATGAAATAACATATTTTTCCCTTTTGAACATATTCCTTATAGAAAGGACAAGTACACAAACCTCAATAATAGATCCAAATTAAAACCAGTATTTTTACATGATGATGTCTTCCAAGAATGTTTGATAGATGTGTACGTAATCAAGGGTTGTTATCAGTAATTCTTAACAGTGGCTGTTTACAAAATTATGCTCAACTTTCTTTCCGTTTACTGTGAAAAGATATTTAGGTCTTAGAGAGGTTATCTAGTATGTTCTATTTCCATCAAAAACAGGGCAGATTCACCTTTTCCACTCAAGTTAACCTGAAATTAAGCTAAAACATCATTTAAATTCAACTGATATATCAGAAAAAAATAAAAATAAATCAAAGTGAAAAAGAAAACAAAGCAGAGGAACCACAACCTTTCCCCTCACTGCCCAACTTTCTTCTACAGATTTCTTTAACTCCTTAGTTTGTTCAGGGGAAAAAGGTCTCAGTCTTACAAGCAACTTTCTTTCTCTTCCAATGTAATTCTATCTTCTTTTACACGTTTTCTTCGCCTTTTGACATTAATTTGTCAAACATAACTAGGTGTACAGGTTGTCTCACTGGATTGTGAATATTCACATAACTTCACAACTTTTACTGAAGACTTTCCTAAGCATTTGAAGGAAGGATACCTGTGTCCATGCAAAATTGAAACAGATACAGTTTTCTTTCATCATATTGCTAACTACTGTGACTTATTATCTATAAATAGTAGCCTTTACTGAGATTTCACCCAAGAAATTCAATATAAAGTTTCTGTATATCTTAATCTTATAATTATATTGACAAACCAATTAAAAAAATTAAAACCAGGTCACTAGAAATAAAGAGCATTGGAAATTTTACTATGAAGTTTTAAAAATAATTTATTTCTTTATATTAATAAATATAAATCTGCTGGAAACTGGAATTGAGATGAGAGTAAATTCATACATATCTAGCCCAATTTTTCCCTCTTTCACAAACAAGAATGATTTTGAGTAATTTTAAACCTAGAAACGAATCCTCAAATATTGGACTAAAAATAAAGTATCTGGAAATTTTATGTTTTACTTTTCTTGCAGCTAAAAACAGTGCAGACTGCACAAATAGTCTAAGCTAATAGATGAACATCCATCATGTCTTTTGCCTAGAGCAGTGGTTTCCAACCTTCAGGCTATGCTGAGCCAAATCAGCTCGTTCTTGGGTTTGGAAAAGCCTGGCAGCAATTATGGGACTCCTGTGAATACTTATACACAGGAATTATATTTTTTAATAATATATATACAATCAAATATAAAATCTATTCTACATTTTCCAAATGGAAGCCAGCTTATTCTTTTAGATAAAATTTAGGTATAATCTTTTATAAAAGTTGCTGTTAGTGTTAAAAAAAAGTTTGGAGTAATTATATTCATATTTATAAGCCTGAAATGTTCTATGAATGAATGACATCTTTTAAGCTGGGTTAGGTTGTTAGTGTGATTTTAAACACATTCTCCATTTAATCTTTCTTCTAATTTGGGGTTTTTTTCCATTTTTGTTTATGTGTTCCTTCCAATTTCTGGGAACACTTTCAGTTTCCATTAAACCAAAAGAAGATAGATGTGCATATTACCTCTGTCCACAGTGTTTGTCATCCCTGCTTAAAGAAAGTCAGTAGCATTACGGAAAGTCGAGCAGTATTTTTCAATTTTTAAAATTTGACAGAGTTTTGAGTTTCCTGTTCTTTTCTTGGACTTTCTTTATATGTGCTTATTGCTTGACTTATTACAAATGAGAAGAAGAAATTAAATGTTCCCTATTGTGACTGATTTTCCATAGTCTTCCTTTTATCACTGATCCACATATGGAAGCTTTTCTTATTGCTGTTGATGTCCCTGGTACAATCAAATTCTATCATGGCTTTAGCATTCCTAACCTGATCCCTGACTGCTTTGACAATTCTCCTTTCTTGTATTCCTCCCAGATTACCTGTCCTTGCTTCCACCTCTCTAGGCCTCCTTTCTATGTCTGAGTTTGTCCAGGAGCTCATTGTTCATCTATGCAGGCCTCCTGGATTTTCTGCCTAACTTCCTCTTTGTTGGGATGTATCATTCCTGAGATTGGAGAAGGTAACCCCTGAATATTAACCAAGTTTCTTGGACCCCTCTTCCCTCCAGGGCTCTGTCCCATGGTACTATACTGAGCAAGTTCCTGAAGAGTCCAAAATGTGTTGTTCTGAAGTGGAGGGTAATGAGCTTGGTCTCTGCTCTCCATGTTGCCCTAAGGACCTTGAACCCCACCACTTCCTGGTCACTGAAGCCAAGGATGCCCTTGAGCTTCACATTCCCCACCAGCTCCTCCTTGTTTGTGAGAATAAGGTCCAGCATAGCACATCTCCTCATTGGCTCTTCTATTATGTGGAGAAGGAAGTGTTCATCAATGCATCCCAGGAACCTCCTGATTGCTATGTCTCTCCAACAGATATCAGGATGTTTGAAGGCCCCCATTAGGGCCAAAGTTTGTGAACATGAGGCTGTTCTATATGTTTGTAGAGGACTTCATCTGATGGGTGTTCCTGGTCTCATGGCCTGTAGCAGATCCCGACTATCTGAACCTGTCTTCCCTTTAATCCTGACCCATAAGCTCTTGGCCAGCTCCTCATCCATCCCAAAGCAGAGCTCTATGTATTCCAGCTGGTCATTGACATAAAGAACAACACCCCCACGTCTTCCCTACCTGTCTTTTCTAAAATGCCTGTATCCTTCCATTTCAACATTCCAATCATAGGACCCATCCCACCATATATCCATGATACCAATAAGACCATAGTCTTGCAGGCATGTGTTCATGTCTAATTCCTTGTTTATTCTCTCTGGACGCACGGCGGCGTGAGGAATAGCCCTCGCTCGGATTTGAGGGTAGTTACCCTCCGCCGTCCCGTCCAGCTACTTGGAAGCCCCAAGCACCACGGGGATCGGCCGAACCGGCAGAGCCTCTGACTGAGCGGTAGCCACGGCAGCCAGGGAAGTGGATTCCCAGCCAGAAAGGTGGCGGTTGCGCGCCGAGAAGAAGCGTAGGCACGAGGGAGGAAACGGACCCGGTGTGGCTCGCGGAGATGTTTATTCCGTGGAGTCAGGAACCAGATCCCAGGAGCAAGAGAGAACTCCGGGCGCTGCACGAGTCTTTTAAGGGGGGGAGGAACAAGGGGTGGATACATCTGAGGGCCAATGGGAACATAACACGTAACAGTCAATCACAAGGGAGTGGGCGGAGTGGGTACAGCAACCTAATGAGACCGAACTGGGGAGATCTCTCGAGAACTGGGGAAAAGAGAGAAGGAGACCAAACCACTTAACAAGGTAGGGGAAACAGACTAAACCATATAAAATACATAAAAAAATAAAGATTAAACCGTATGAAATAAATAAAATATAAAAACCGGTCCGCGCACCGCAACAATTCTCCATGTTAAATGTGTTTGCATAGAGGTATTTAATTTGGGCCTTTGATGAAGCAAATTTACTGGCTGAAGTGGCAGGAATTACTTTGTGATTTTTTTCAGGTGCTCTCCTGCTGACCTGCATGCTTCTCCAGGCTTTGGGCATCTCTTGCTGGCACTTACATCAAATAGGTAGGAGTAGGATTGACGTTCCCCTTCCACAGTAAGTGTAGTTTAAATCCCTCTTTACCAGCTTGGCAAGTTTATGACCAAAGATGCCTCTTCCCTTCTCTGACAGACAGATCCCATCAGCCTACAGTAGAGCAGGTGTCAAAAGTGAGTCCCATTGTCTAAGTAGATGAACCCTTGACTGTGGCACCAGTCCTGTACCCATTTTTTGATTTTCCAGATTCAACCGGCCCTTTTAAATCCCTTTCATTTGACCAGGAGGATTGATGAAAAAAATTGCCTGTGCTCCAGAGTCCCTTCCTGCCTCCCCCAGGGTCCTGTAATCCTTTTTGACCCTCCTCAGACTGTTCCTATCTGTATCACTGTTGCCCACATGAAACAACAGCAGGGGATAATAGTCAGTGAACTGTATGAGACTTGGTAATCTCCCAGTGATATACCTTATACAAGCCCCTGGTGAGAAGCACACCTCTCTGGAGATCATCAGGTCAGAAAATGGATGCTACTGTGCCTCTCAGAAGAGTGTTGCCTGCTACTATCACCCATTTCCTTTTCCTAGTCGCACTGGTTGTTATAGAGCGAGCAGATTGGGCTGCCTAACAGCTCCAACATTTCTCTGGTGGAATGGGTCTTTCCTCTTCAGTTTACAGAGCAGCAAAGGAGTTCTCCAAGGGCACCTCAGGCTTCAGGGGAATTCTCTTCCTCTTGTGTGTCCTTGCAAGCTGCTGCCTCCTGGCAAGTCTCAGCATTCCCCTGGGGTTTCCCTGGCTCAGGAAACCCCCATCTGTGTGCCGCTATGCTCTTCTCTGCTTAGAAACACACCTGCTCCAGTGCTGTTTGCCCTGGTGAGTGAATATTTGACAGGAAGAGATGAAAAACAATCAGGAATTAAGTTCCACAGGGCTCCCAGCTGATTTACAACTTCCTTTAGAGTCTTATTTTAAAACCAAGAGATATACTTATTCAACAACATGATTAAATTACACAGTAAAAAGCAGTATGTACATCACACTGTAGACAAAATGTTTTTCTCCTGTGACTACTCTTTTTTACTTTCATGCCCACATCCTTTCTTCAAGAAACACTGATTATGTACTCTAATATGGTTCAGTAGAGGTTTATCAGTTTAATTAATATTTTCTCAGGCTCAAAATAAAGTTCTGATGTATATTAGACAGAGATATTCCTGAAAACAAGCAGCCCAGTAAATGTGTCACAAGCGGTAGGTCTGTCCTGGAGCTGGCTGGCACTGGCTCTGTTGGACACAGGGCAAGCTTCTGGCAGCTTCTCACAGAAGTCACCCCTTTAGCCTTCCTTCTGCTAAATAGCTGGCTAACTCAACAGACCTTCTGATACAGGGGATGGATGAGTCCACAAGGAAAGGTGTGCTGTTGGACCTTGTCTTGGTTTGAAAGACAGGTGCCTGCTAAGAGAGGTTGAACCCTCCCTTTCAGTAGAAAATGTGACCCTAAGTCCCTCCAAATTATTTGAACTTTGAAATCAACGGCTTTCAGGCAAAGGTATGGGGAAAAAGGAATAAGTTTTTTACTAGTATCTATAGCAGAGTAAACAAGCATTAACAAGGATAACAACAAACAAACAAAACCAGAAACCAGTAGCAGGTGTCCTTTGGGCTGCCACGCACTTTCCTGTGTGGTGTAATCGCGGTTGCGAGCAG
>VZRO01003849.1:0-54590 GCA_013397915.1 Daphoenositta chrysoptera | reverse complement strand
CCACACACCACACACCACACCACACCACACCACACCACACCACACCACACCACACCACACCACACCACACCACACCACAC
Organism: Daphoenositta chrysoptera; assembly: GCA_013397915.1. Lineage (NCBI taxonomy): Eukaryota > Metazoa > Chordata > Aves > Passeriformes > Daphoenositta > Daphoenositta chrysoptera. The sequence goes on along the minus strand of VZRO01003849.1, from coordinate 54,510 downwards.
CACACCACACCACACTCAGCCCATAGAGTTTGTCTCTTACAAAAGACTTAATAGCTCTGAGCACCTAGCCATTTGTCTCCTAGTAACAGGGACGGAGAAAAAATTCCAATGCCCCCAACCCCCGACAGACCTCATACTATCAAGAAGGAAGGACTGGTTGGAGATGTGAACTATGGCTTGGCTTGGCTACAGTGACCATGAGATCATGAAGTTCAGTATTTTGTGAGAAGGAATCAGGGCAATAGGTTAGATCATAACCCTGGAATTCAGGAGAGCTAACTTAGGCCTCTTCAGGGACCTTCTTGGATGAATCCCATGGGAGCATTCCCTGGAGGGAAGAGGGGTTCAATAGAGCTTTTCAACATTCAAGGATAATTTCCTCCAGGTTCAAGAACACAGTGCCATAGGCAAGAAAGTGAACAAAAGAAGTAGGATACTTGCATGGAAGGACAAAGAACTCCTGCTGAAACTGAGATGCAGAAGGGGTGCATGAGGACTGGAAGAAAAAAAATGTCACCCCAGTCATAAAAGAGGGCAAGAAGGAGGACCCAGTCTACTTGGCAAGTCTTTTGACACTTTATCACCCTGGAGACATCTAAAAGCTGCCTGGACACAATCCTGAGTGATGTGCTTCAGGGGACCCTGCTTGAGTGGGGAGGTTGGACATAATGACTTCCAGTGATCCCTTCCAACATTACCCATTCTGTGATTATTTGTGTTTTTGTTATTTTTGAATACTAAAATTAGTGTACACTTTATATTAATTCTCTGACTGAAATTCTGATTTTGGGACACTACTCAAAAAAAAAGCTGATACAGAGATTGACATGATGCTACTATTATAAGACAATGCTTATTTTCACCAGCTTTTAGTCATTGTACTCTCATTTTCCATCTTGAATGCCTATCTGTGGTTCGTTTTTCCATCTGTGTGTTATTGTCCTTGATATTGTATGGAAGGATTTCCCCACAGAGTGCCTAGTCCAAGCATTTCTTTTATATATGTAATAATGATCGATGCTTCATCCTGAATACTGCACAGAAGGTAAAATACTTATTAAAAGATATGCCTTTTTTTCTTCCTTGCCATTTGATTGTTAATTTTTTAATAAGATAACTGTTTCCTATAGAAATAAACTAGCCTGTACTGAATATTTAATTTCCTTGGGCAAGTAGGAAAAACAAAGGAAAAAAAAACAAACACACAGACAAAATCAACTCATATACATACAAAACTATGTCACCAGCTGAATATTATTTAAAAATCTGCTGGAGTTTGCTTACATCTATTGCACAAAGGTTATAACAGTCAAGTAGAATGCAAGAAATCTAGGTGAAATTTGTTTGTTTGAAGGAGTATCTGTCCATATCTCTCAGAATAATACCCTAGTTATGGCACTCAGCCTGTGCAGGAAACAGATATGTTACTTGTATTTAAGGGTTTGCGTGTAATAGAGAGACAAGATATCACTTAGCATTTAATGTCTAGTGACATCTTGCCTTCGTGGCCTGGTTTCCATAAGGCATCTCATTCAACAAATACAAAGTAGATTTCACCTCTCTGTAAGGCAATACCTTGCAGCTCCTACCGAACTCAGAATGAAAATGGGCAAGTGACATATAATCAGATGAATTTCTGCCCTGTTAAAGGTGACAGCATCAAAACCCTGTTGTGTTCAGAATTAAAACAAATGGTCTTACTTCAGAGAGGGACAATATTCCATTTGGGCTCAATCTGTAATCCAGCTGGAAGTAGATTTCAGGGGTTTTTGTGCTGGAGGCAAATGAAGTACCACAGAGTTGCTGGTCAGAGCTGCTGGTCAGTCTTTTCTAGGAGACTAAATGTTTCCTAAGCCAAATTCCTCCACAAAGTAAGTAGGAACACATGATCATCATAGTTTTAGTAGTGTGTCCACCAATAACGCAAACTGGGCTCCTGTACTCATTCAGAGTGTAGTTATTTCTCTCCCTAAACAGTATCATTGTAATACTGTTCAAAGTTGAAAGGGATTATGAGCATGACTGTCATATATTATTCACTGTCAAAATCAATTTGAAGATGGAAATTATATCTACCTATAGCATATATAAATACCGATTAAAGCAGATTGCATGGTCTTTCACTTTAATAGCTAGGTTCTATGTGTTCAGTTCACAATTGAAGTAATTCTAACCCAACATCAATTTACAAAATAGAAGCCTTCATGCTTTAGTTACCCATATTATGAGGGTTACTAATGATGGTTATTGTTCTTCTTGAAGTGCAGGGTGGAATTTTTCAGGTTCACAAGGCCTGTAGAGAATATTTCAGACATAATAGCAGCCACTTGGCTATTAGAATCTGGAAACTCAAGGAAAACTCGTTTGCTTTTTGTTTGTGAGACACTTTTTTGTGTGCATTTCTTCAACTGAATCTTTTCTTCAGACTCTGCAGGTACATGCAGACAGAAAGAGAAGTTTCATCTTGGGCCAGAAAAAAAGTGTACATTTAAACCCTTTTGTTTCAGATGTACTATTGGACTTACGCTCACTAGTTCTCAAGGCAAAAGCACTGTCTGTCTTTTTATCTGCCCAGAACCACAACAAACTTAGTTGTATACATGTTCAAAGAAATGTCTGCAATGATCGAGCCTAAAGATTGATTCTATATCTACAAACCTTGCAAAGACCCATACATCACCTTATGTTTCTGTCTTAATAAAAAGAGTGATTTTTCTTTCACTCAATTTCTAGCTTTCAGTCTTTGAGGTTTTCTTTTTTTTTTTCTCTTCTAACATGGGTAGTGCTTTAGAATATAATTTTCTGTTCTCATTCATCCATTTTCAGTTTCATTCTGGTCCCTCAGGGTTTTATTTTTCTCTCCAACTTTGTCTTTTATTTTTTACACAACTTTGACAAGTATAGTATTAGAAGTTTCTTTTTAAGGAATCTTCCACTCTAGAAACCAATCAAGACAAAAGAAAATCTATATTTTGCAGATCATTTACTGTGCCTACACTGTCTGCACACAGAACAAATATAGAAGAAAACATTGCTACTGAGCAAATGATGAACAGTATAACATCATGAATCCTACCAAGTCCTGACATTCGCTAACATAGTACCCTTCCTACAATATTGAACTGCTTATCCAGTTATTTGATTTAATAAGAATACAAGGAGACCTGAACACCCAAATTTTGAATAACAGGTTTTTAGGAACACGATAGACTAAAATAAGAATTTCATGGTGAGCTTTTAAAATTGGAACCCTGTTGTTTCAGCTATATTCAACAGTCATAATAATTTGGAGTGTTTCCAGGAACAAGCTTCATTTGGAATCTGATGCAGAGAGATATTCAGGGAGCAAGGAATAAATGTCAGGTATAAATAGTAGCTTCAGTAGACTAGAAAGAGTCCCTACAAGAATAACAAACAAAAACAATTAGCATTTTAACACAGAAACGAGGAAAGAAAATTGCACAAAAAGAAGGCTAAATAATGTTTTCTTTTCCTCACAAAACAATTTAAAACAACAGAGTGAATCTGAGAACAACAATATTTCTGACAACTGTGTTGTATTTTGTTTGCCTTACAAGGAAGTAACTAATGTACAGTCTCTTTCAAAGCAATCATTTTCTCATATTAGTTAATAAAATATTTCTCTTTTCTATTTGACTTCTTCAAACTTGTTTCAGTGTGATGGCTGATACACTCCCTTTACTAGTCTTCCCATGAAGCAGCATTAGCAAGAAAACAGACATTTATGCCATTTGGCTTCATTAACACCGTTTGCAGTCTATGCACATTTAACGTTTTCTCATCCAGTAATTGGTACCTCTTGTTTTATATAAATGAATTTACTTGTAAAAATGGACTTCCTGAATTCTTTGAATTTGTGGGCAGTTCTGCTAAAAATGCCCCTAGCCTAGGAATACTGCAGAAGCAGTGCCAAGCACTGACACTAAGGGGCAAGCCCTTCTGGGTTATTGTGGAGCCACTCAGATGCACCCCTTGGCTCCAGAAGGAATTTCGTCTTCCCTTGCTTTTCCTGAGGGGCTGTGGCTGTGACAAACTGACTAAAAGTTCATGGTAAAGAAGTTCCCTCAAGATTTGAAAGGGACATGAATGATCTTTGTATCAGGTTGTTATGAGGGAAAAGAGACAGAGACATTTATTTTAAATGCATTTCTAACCTATTTCCTTTTCTTTTTAAGGGAACAAAGCAAATTAGCTTTCTGTTCTGCCTTTCTTATACTTTTGAGCTCTTCATTTTTCTCTTTGAGAAAAAGCAGATCCATTTGGAACACAATTCTCCTTCCTTTCCATGTCCCACTTATTTGGCTGCCAGAACAAGGAAAATTTGATTCAGTCGCTTGGAATGCAGCCCAAAGAGAACACCCAATGTCAAATTTTGGAAGGTAAATAAACAAAAAGCAAAACTATGTAGCAGTATACATTATTATGTATTAGTATGTATGTTAGTATACATTTAATAAAATACATTAAAGAGTTTTTCTTCTGCAAAGTCTAAAACGTTCCCTTAAAAACACAGTGCTGAAATCCTGTCTTGTACCCAATGCTCACATAACATCCTTTCCTATAGCTAAGCTTCTCTGTTTGGTTGTAGGTTCTGAAAACTTCTCAATAAATATACACTTTTGTTGGAGAAGTATTCTTGGGGTAAACCAATTTCAATCAGGCTAATAAGAAAAAAGGCGAAAACAAAATGGTGCTGACAAGCACTTCTCCATTCTTCCTTCTTTTTAAAAAAAAATCCATCAAATGAAAAAGTGAAAGACTTTTGCCACTGTCTTGTGGCAAAAAAAAATAATGCTGCAATATGAATGCAATAAAACTGCTGCTAACAAATTTGTTGCAAGGCACAGTGTTTAAACACTCCAGAAATTTAAAACAGGGAGAAAGAAGAGAGAAGCATGAAGGATGGAACAAAATACACATTTGGGGATGTGTGTGTTTGTTTTCAATTACATATAGTAAACTTAATTGATCTTATATTTAAAATAAAAAATATTATTTGCGGGTTTGTTTCATCCCACAAATAATAGTGACTGAAACTCATTTAAGATTTAAATTTTTAAACTGTACTTTAAATACTAAACTGACCATCTGGTTCTTTAAAGATAAATGTATTAACTGCATGAATTTACTTCAAGCTAGTGTGTAATCTAATTTCTCTAAGAAAGAGCCATGCAAATGTGGGACAAGGAGGACTTGTCTAAGTCTCTTTATTTTTAAGTGTGAAGAATGCCAGGGTAAGGAGGTTGGAAATTTTTGTTAGTATATTAAACATACCTTGTATTCTCTTTGAGAAGATCAATTGTTAAGCTCACCAAATTTCTTCTATTTATTACACTGGGAATATTTTTTCCTATGTTACATGCTCTTCATCTGTAATATTTCTGTCTCTGTTTAGATGAACATTAGCTGAACAAACCAGCAGAATTTGGGGTTTTGATCATGGTTTGGTTTACACAACACTGAGCATGCTGGCAACAGATGGAGTACACCTGTCTCAAAGGGGGAAAAGGATCTTTGCACAAGAGTTAGCAGAGCTCATTTAAAAAGCTTTAAACTAGTGTTGAAGTGGGAAAGGAATAAAACCAGGCTCACTAGATACAAGCCTGGGGGAGGCATGCCAATGCTTGAGGACAGTGTGCTGGAGAGGTCCTTCAGTGTGCCATCTCCGTGGAAGTAGGGGATGGGGATCAAGGCAGCCATGAAGACACAAGGGTTACTGACATGTAAGAAATCATGGAAATGACTGAGAATAATTGTTGCAGTGCGTTATGGCCACTTCTGCGGCCAGCATACCCCCATAAATAGCCACGACCATCTTACCCCTTTTTCCCTGTGTTCGGCTCCTCCCTCAAGAAAGATCTCTCTCCTCCCACGATATTCCTCCCCTCCCACAACACTCCCTATTGGTCTGTACTCTTGCCCGCGAGAATTCAAACCCCACATCCCTGTACCATTGGATGTTTTGTATTCTCCCCTCCCACTTGGTAAAAGATAAAACACTTGCGTAACGGCCCTTCGGGGCTTCTCCGCGTGACCCTGCCGCCCGAATAACCCTTCTCCCACGAGAAGCCCCTCCGCCTTCTTCCTGCCTTCCAGTGAGCCAGCAACACCGGTGGATCCGGTGAACCCAAACTGGGATTTCGCCCACCCTCCCGCGCCCGCGAGCAGCCTCCGCCATCCTCTCCCGTCCGGGTGGGTGCCAAGCACTGGCGAACACAGCTAGCCGGACAGCCAGTGTTTTGGCAAATAATCACACAGGAAGTAGGCTTTCTCCCTCCAGAAAGGTGGTGGGATCAGCAACCCAACTGAAGTGCATCTACTCCAATGCATGAAGCAACAAACAAGAGATCTGGAAGCCACTGCACAGAAGGAAATGAGACATCATCACAGAGAGAGGCTGAGACAATTCTCACAATTGGAATGCTGCAATGAATGGCTATAAACTCTTCAGAGGACACAAGCAAGGAGGGAAAGGAGATGGGCAGTCCTGTATGTTAGGGATAGTTTTAATTGTTTACAGCTTAATGATGATGCTAATAGAGTTGAGTGCTTATGGGTAAGAACCAAGGGGAAAGACAACTAGGCTGATATCCTGGTGGCAATCTGTTATGGACCATAAAATCACAATGAAGAGGCAGAGGAAATATTCTATAAGCAGCATGGAGAAGTCACCCAATCACTAGTCCTTGTTCTTGTGGGGGACTTCAACTTACTAGATGTTTGCTGGAAATACAACACAGTAGAGAAGAAACAGTCTAAGAGATTCCTGGAACTGTGTCGAAGATAACTTCCTGATACAGCTCGTGAATGAGCCAGCTAGGGAAGGTGTCCTGATGGTCCTCTGTTTATGAACAGAGAACTTATGGGAAATCTGATGGTTGCAGGCTGCCTTGGGCACAGTGATCATGAAATGATAAAATTTTCAATTCTCTGAGAAGGATGGGAGTCAGCAAAACTTCAGCTTTGGACTTCCAGACGGTAGACTTTGGCCCATATAGAAGATTGACTGAGAGAGTTCCTTGGGTATTAGTCCTGAATGGCAGAGGAGTTCAGGAAGCCTGGACATTCTTCAAGATGAAATTTTAAAGGCAAAGGAGAAGGCTGAACCAATGTGCTGAAAGACGTGCTGGTGGGGAAGAAGATTTGTCTGGATTAACAGGGGGCTTTGGCTGGAACTCAGGCATGAAAAGGAGACTTTACAAGCTTTGGAAGAAGGTATAAGCAACTCAGGTCTACAAGGATGTCATGAGGTTATGCAGGGAGAAAACTAGAAGGGCCGAAGTCCAAGTATAGTTTAATCTGGATACTGCTGTAAAAGGCAATAAAACATTTCTGTAAATACTTTAGCAACAGAAAGAGAGCTAAGGAATTTCTCAATTTTTTTTTTGGATTCAGAGGGAAACATAGTGAAAAAGTGACATAGTGAAAAAGACTGAAGTAATCAGTGCCTTCTTTGCCTCGATCTTTAATACTAAGACCAGTTTTCTCAGGGTACCCAGCCCTCTGAGCTGGAACACAGGGATGTGAAAATAATTAAACTGCCATAATCTAGGAGGAAATGGTCAATAACCTTCTACACTACTTAGGCATACAGAAGTCTGTGCACAAGCTGGGATCCACCCAAGTGTACTGGTGAAGCTTTCACTCATGAAGACACTTTCAATCACTTACCAGCAGTCCTGGCTCCCCAAAGAGGTCCCATTTGATTGGAGGTTAGCCTTTGTGATGCCCATCTACAAAAAGAACTGGAAGGAGGATCAAGGAACTATAGGCCTGTCAGCCTCACCTTGGGGCCAGGGAAGGTCATGGGGTAGATCCACCTGAGTGCCATCTCTCTCTGAACTACCTGAAAGGAGGCTATATTGAGGTGGAGGTCAGCCACCTTTCCCAAGTAACAAATGATTGGACAAGAGGAAATTGTGACAACTTGTGACAGAAGAGATTGATTGAATAATAGGAAAAATGTCTTTATCAAAAGGGTTATCAAGCACTGGAACAGGCTGTCCAGGAAAGTGGTTGAGTCACCATCCCTGGAAGTATTTAAAAGGCAGGTAGATGTGGCACTTAGGGACATGGTTTAGTGGTGGACTTGGCAATGCTGGGTTGGTGGTTGGAGTCAGTGATCTTAAAACTATTTTCAAAACTAAGAAATTTAAGTGCTAGTTCTATAATATTTAGGCCTTATTTTCCTTTTAAAATTTCACTGTGTTGGAACCCAGATTTTCTCTTTTTTTTTAAAGTCTAATTTCAGTGGGGTCCATAAATAACTTAAGATGTACTGTGTAATATCCAATGAACAAAAATTTTAAGACCTACACTGCATGCTTCATGCATTAATATCTTGTTAGTGTTCCAGAGACATGTTTTGATCCTTGCCATTTTGAAGGTCAATTATTCAGAGGTAAGGCTTAAATTTCTACTCTTTTTTGAGGAATAGTTTTTTTGATAATGAGTTTTTCATAGGGGAATTTGTGTGTTGTTCATTTCTCCCACCACTGACAGACACAAAAATTTATTATGAAGTGTAACAAGTATAAGAAGATGTAAAATTTTTTTTAAAAGTAAATATTATATAGGATGGGAAGAAACACTGGATGGTTTTTTCATTCTAAGGTTTTTACGACACATTTTCTCTTCTATTTCATTCTACAACACCCACACACATCAGACTAACACTAGTCCAGGTTCCTGCTCCTGTGATATCAGTCCACTGGTAGGACTGGTTGATACGTCTGGATCTCGACTGGTGGCCCAGTCTCTACTCACAATTCCACTTCTATACTGAGTCAGAACTCCATGTGTAGAGTGCACTTCACAAAAATATATTCTTTCACTCTTTATTGCTTTCTAACTTAGATGGTTGCGTTGAGCCACTAATAGTCTTGTTTGGCTTCCCAGACCAATATCTTTGATTTTCTACGTTGTCGTAGCCAGTTAGCAGCAGTTGCCTAGATCATTAATAATTTCTCTTCACTTCAAGCATGCTACAGGAATTTAAAAACTTTACCGTACATTTGAGCTTTGTTTCTTAGGATTACCTAAACCATAAAAACAGGGTAGAGCTTTGAATTAAACATCCCAATAACAATTTTCTGTACTTTGTTTTCCCAGCTCATACAAGAATGTAACTGGTAATCTAACTCTTATGAATTGGAATTGCACAGGTATAGGCGAGGTCTCACTGAATTATGTTTTTCATTAATGAATGAATAGTGAAGTTTTTTGCTTTTTTTTTGCAAGCCTAGTGGAGCAGAGTCCAAAGAATTTGCATAGATAGGTTTGAGAATAAATATTTTAAGAGTCATGATAGTGTATTTCAAAGGCTAGCAATAATCAGGAATCTTCTAAGACTGTCTCAAACTAATGGAGGATAAGATCTGAATGCTTTAAGGAAACCTTTTACAGACTGTATTTTATGTTAGAGGTTAAAGAAATCTAAAGCTGTAAATGACCCAAAACTACAGTCCTTCAAGTGCTCCAAACTCTTGGCTATTTTGTAGAAGATGGAGAACACTTTCAAATAATTATTAGGCACAAAATAGAGCTAGATTTCAGCGTCAAATCCTCATAGTATGTGGCTCTCGGAATTTTATACAGGTGAACTGAGATTTTAATAATACCCTTACCTTTGCTGCTCTGTTCACAGATAACATAAGAATTGTATTTTTTCTTACAACGCATACCACAGTGCTGTCAACAAACTCCTATCTCTTCAGAAAGCACAAATACCGGTTTTGATAAGGCTTTTTGTTTTACTTAAGTCCTCTTTTGATTTCCTTAATGATTTTCCTCTGGTCATACTGGTTAAAGAAGGTAGCAATGAAAGAATGCAGGCTCATCCCTCTTCTATTAAATGCAGAGACAATTCTTTGTTGTTGTTTTAGTCTGAAAGATAGAATAAGGACAAAAAGACATTTCTCACTTCAGGGTACGTGTTTTTATTAGAAATGATTATTAGAGTACAAAACCTTTCAACCATGAAAGCACAAAGGAAAGAAGCAATGGTATATATATGTATAGTTAGATAACATTAAAAAAGCGTATGAGAGGCGGACATGATTTTACAAGATAGACAGATTGAAAAATGTTGTCAGGGTAGGTAAAATAGCTAATGTATCCTTTTCCAGGATCAAATAAAAATCAGGTGAAGAACTGTGCTTCAGAGATGATTCTCTGTACTCTCTGGAGATTTTCATCCAGACCACAGAGCTCTCAGAATTCACTAAAGATTCCTTTTGTCTTGCAGCCAGGCTCTTTTCCAAAACGTTTTCTATCATGCATGTCTAGATGCTCCAACTGAAGGAAATTAAGTTGCACACTTAAAAGAGAAAAAGCCCAGAGAAACATATGAAGACCACAGTGTGAACACAAGAGAATTTCCTGAATTGGGTGACTGCTGCTTTTCATTACCCATAATTTCACTCTATATCCAAAATTTGAAGTTATGAGAAATTTTAGCTAAAAAAAACCAACACATTATAATGTTAAACATATATTTAATAAATTATTAAAAATGTATTCGTGGAATTTTAAGATTAGAGTTTTCAATGTGTGAAATTAATACATATTTATCATATACAATAATACTTGTACAATAATACATTGTTATGACTTTTCTTTAAAGTAGAACAAGTGATCACGTGTTCCCAGTTTCTCACAATGTAAGAGAGATAGAAAGAATGTTTACAGGGATTATGTATTTCTAAAAGATTTACTTCTATAGTTTTAAACTGTTGGTTTAGAATTCTAAGGAAGAAAGATCTAGTTAACTTTAATTTTTTAAAAAATATTTTCTTGTCTCTCCTATTTATTCTAACCAGAGAGCTTACTACTAGAGAGTCTAAAAGAATGGCTACAGCCTTGTCAAAATGGCAGAGAGTAAAATAAAGGTGTCAAGGTGAAAATCTATAAAGCAAAACAAAAACTACAGCAAAAGAGACTAGCTCAAAATTTGTTTTGTTAAAGAGGATTGTTCTGTTAAAGAGGATTGCTCTCCCTGCCTCAGAGATTTTCTCAGTTCTTACTCATAGCATGGGGAGAAAGTACATAAAAGAAAGGTGTCACTTTTGAAAGAGGAGACCTCCAGTTTGCAAAAGAAAGTCTTCTGGCTTATGGTGGAAGAGATTGACAAATACAGCTACTCTGGGCTTCTGAGACTACTTCCTTCTCCATCTTTTGCATTTCAATTCTCTTGCTTACAGCTTAAAAGCCCCAAAAAACCCCAAGAGCACTATAGGGTTCTTCTCACAAACAAATTTTATGTATTCATTATATCTCTACTACAGTTATATCTATATCTATATCTATGTCTATGGTTTATATAAGTCAGTTATAGGGTAAAGACATTTGTTCAGTCAAATTCAGAGCATTACACTTTTAGATGTAAAACAACATCTCATGATGTCATGACATGAACCATAGGATCAGATTTCTACTCCAAAGCATAAAGCCAGGTGGGGTAGGGAGAGCAAATCCACAGATATTTTTCAGAGTCAAGGCTCTAGTGTGAGTGCAGTCTTGAATTTTAGGTGCCAAATACTTGTCATCAAACTGTGCTTTAGTAACTGCTGATTAATGCCTAGAAATGGTGAACCTCAAAAAAAAAATCTAATACCTCTAATTCTTCATTCCTTTTTTCTTCATTCACTCATTTTTCTTCATTCCTTTAAATCTTTAAGTTAGATAAATTTCTGATTGCATGGGAATAATAATAGTAATAGTAATATAATAATAATAGTAATAATAATAATAATAATAATAAAAACAAATACCAACCATATGAACTTCAACAAGGGAAAGTGATAGATTCTGCACCTGGGATGGGACAACCATGGATGTACAGACTGGGGGATTAGATGCTGGAAAGCAGTGCTGTGGAAAGGGACCTGGGGGTCCTGGTCAATGGAAAGTTGAACATGAGTCAGCAGAGCTCTGACAGCCAGGAGGGTCAGCTGTGTCCTGGGGGGCATCAGGCACAGCATCCCCAGCTGGGCAAGGGAGGGGATTGTCCCTCTCTGCTCTGTGCTGGCACAGCGTCACCTTGGATATTGTGTGCAGTTCTGGGCTGTCTCATTTCTCCACCTCAGTGGGATGAGGAGAGAAAATTAAATATCTCCTGGGTCAGGACAAAGACAATTACTGTCTCCGAAAAAACAAACTTGACTTGGGAAAATTTAATTTAACTTAATTTACTGCCAACTAAATAGAGTGGAATTTTTAATTTTCTCTTTGGGAAACTTCACCACACCCCTTCTTCAGAGGCTCAGCTTCACTCTTTCATTCCCAACTTCACTTTCTGAGCTGTGCGGGGAGAAAGGGAATGAGACTCATGGTCAGTCCTTAACAGTGCCTGTCTGCGGCTTTTTCCTCATCACTTTTTCATACTCTTCCACCTTGGGGTCTCCACACAGCTGCAGTCCCTTCAGGAAATATTCACAAGCTGTGGTGTGGAGTCACCCATGGCCTCCAGTGTGGGCATAGTGCTCAAGGATGGTTTTCTCCACAGACTTTCGGGGAAACACCTGCTCCAGCATCAGGAGTATCTCCTCCCTTTCCGTATTCTTTGGCCTTTATGTTACCAGGGCTTTCTCTCATGATGTTTTTTGGTTTTTTTTTCTCATTCCTCACTGTTCTCTGTGCTTTAAACACGTTTTCCCAGAGGTGATACCAGTTTGTCTGAGGGGCTCAGCTGTGCCCTGTGGTGGGTCTGTGATGGAGCCAGCTGGAATCAGCTGTGCTCAGCACAGGGCAGCCCCAGCCTCTCCTCGCGGAGGCCGTCCCTGCAGCCTCTGCTGCTGGCGCCTGGGCACTTGCACACAGTACAGTTCAACGCATCAAACAAAGCACATTCCAACAATATCTGATTTTTACTTCCTGAGATTTGAGCAATTTTATTCCTCTCCAGGAAATTATGCTGACACTGCTCTCCTTTCAAAAGTAAGAGAAACTGAACTTATATGACTTTCATGACAGTCAAGCTTTAATATTGAATAAGTAATTAAGCAAATAAAAGGGATGACTAGGCAAGCAAAAATGTGATGTGTTTTCCCACTTGAAAATTTATCTATCCAATCAGTCATCTCAACCTTCCTTATTTGATATATGTTTGACAGTAATTGAATAAAACCCCCCTATATTTGGGACAAAGCACATAACCATGTATTCACTCTCACCTCAAAATTCATTTTCACAATGGCCCAACTGAGCCCCTGCTTTTGAAAAACATGTATATTTGCACTTACTGGAATCTGATGAAGTCACTAAGAAACATTTTGAACAGATAAGCAGCTGTTCGTCAAAATGTTCTGTAAATCTACTTCAAAACTGAATAAAACCTGAAAATTTAATACAGCAGGATATATGTCCTGCAAGATCAGATAAGTTACTTCGTATTATTTTACTGCACAACTAATGCATAATGTAAGATATTGCTAAGGAAAAAAAATATATGCAGTAAACTTTCCATTTTTCACTGGCAATTCCTAACATGAACTTCTTTCTTGACTTTCATGGTGACATTATTAAGTTTATTTCTACAGAATTATATCATTACATGATAGGTTATAACTGTAGTGTAACATATTGTACGAAAACCAATGGCATATGTGATTCTGCAATGCTGTGAGAAAAGCTGATAATAGCATCACAAAAGCTTCTTTACTTTCAGTTTTGGCAATTATACACATCATACATACTATGGTGTTCCAGCCAGCCAAAGGGAAGAAAGGCACAGAGCTTTTATCAAGCTATGCAAAAGGTGCATACTTATAGTCTGACATGTGGTTTGTGATTTGAGTAATCTGTTCTTAAATTACAATTATAATTATACTGGATGAGCACAATGTCAATCCGAAGATGGACAGATGGGTTTTAGCTGGCCTGGTTCTAGGGAATAAAGGAGGATAATTGCTAGAGTAAATATTGACCTGATTGAGAGATGCTGTGTTGGGTTATTTTAACATCTGAGAACAGAAATCTACAAAATCTGTTAAACTGAATTACTTCCTATTGTTACTTTCATACATAAGAACTATATATTATCTACGAAGTTAAATAGTTACAGCAAGTACTATGCAGTTTCTCTTGATAAAGCAATTTATCAAATTTCAGGGACACTGATGGACTCAGTAGGCTTAATATCTTTGAATTATCTCTCTGCGTCCCTGCTGTTAACAACGATGATATTCCACAAAGAGTATCTTTCTCCATAATCAGACATTTAGTGCAGCTGATGTACAATTTCTTTTTCCAGAGGGATAGCTTTTACAGCAGTTTTTCATCAGTTTCTACCAGAATGAGGTCAGTTGGTGTGTAGAAGAGTGAACAAGCCAATTGCTGTCCCCTAGAAGACTGCTAAATAAAAAGAAGAAATCTGTGCCTTCCATTTCTCCTGAGTACCAATAGAATAGAAATATGTTAAAATTTCCAGGCTAAAGGGCAAAGAAACATAAAACTGAGATCAATTCTGCTGTGCATTGTAATGTGACTTTTGATTGTGAGATTCTATCCTTTTTTGTTTTCTCATCATCAAATTAGTTCTTTTATTCTCATCAGCCTGCAACCACACTATTTGCTGGATTAAAATATCAATCATATTTCTGAAGCAGGTCTTGTTATTTAAATATTGTCTTTTTCTTGTCCTTTAATTAATTTCCTTTGGGTACATCATTAGGTAGCTGAAGTTAATCAGTAGTTGTGCACTACCAGGGGTAATCAGGTTCCTATGAATTCTCTGGTCAACAGTTTCCATTATTCAAATCCTTTCTGGATGTTGCCAATTCCCGAGAAGAATGCTGAACTTGTACATGTCAGTGTCTGAGAAAATGGTTGAGATCTTTCATTTACATCTACTGTAAATTTATTACCATTAGATCTTCACTTCTGTGTTCACAGAAACTGCTCTCTGGGTGAACACTTCACAATACTCTTAATTGTGTTTGGGGTGAGACACAAACACCCTACTTTTCTTTATTTTATTTGAGTCTCTGCCAAGAAGTCAGGGAAAATGTTTCAGCATTCTCAAATGCAGGCTAATGCTTCTCTGAAGCTGGGGACTGTAATTTGATAATCACACAGCACATTCAGCTTCCAGTGTTGATGCAGTTTAGGATTATTACCTGCAGAAACATTTTTTGTTCCTTACCTAAATCTAAAGCTGCAGCTGAACAATTTAAGTCAGAAGGTTGTCCACTAAGCAAATAATGACATGTGTGTAATATTTTCCAACTATTTCTTCAAATCAAAATACAAATAGGCATTTACTATGTTCTCATGTGCCTTGTAGTTCATAGCAATATTGTAATTTCTTGGATTAATTATCAGAAATCTTTTTTCACAATTATTGATTATTATATAACTGAAAAATCTTGTACAGTACAGATACTTGGATACATTTACAAATTTAAAAAAAAAGTTAAATAATCCAGTTTGGGAATTTGAGATTGTTCTACAAAGACAAAGAAAACTTGATGGATTCATACATACTATGTCTTCTGTGTCTTAACTTTATAGGAATGAAAGTTACCTTATTTTTTTCTCTGTTGAGATTTATACTAGAAATAAAACTGAGAAAAAGAAAAAAAAAAGCTGAAAAATGCCATGACAGAATGCTTTAATAAACACCAGGTTAAGCTAGTGTTTCATGCATTTATTCTCATCCATGCAGGAGTCAAATATCCCACCAAAGTCAAGTGTTTATCACACAGGCGCGATTTACTGAACCTCAACAGGACACAAAATAATTTAACATATTTTCTTGCATATCCTCTGATGCCTAATTTTGCCATTTTTGGACACATTTACATCTGACGCAAACAGATAATGAAGAGTTTCAATGAAGGTTTTTGAGCGGAATCTATTTGATTTGATTTTTTTAAGTTGATAGCTTATGTTTGCAGTTCCAAACTTGTCTTTTGCTCTCTGTGGTCGTCTATACTACATAAGAGAATCAACGGCATTCCTTTGTCTTTTTGTTTTTACAAGGAATGTAACCAAAATTATTTTTTAGGTAAATTTCAAGCAACAATTAAAACTGGGGAGAAGTAAATTTCATTTCTTTTCGATTAGAATAATTTGGAAGAATTGTTTTAAGAACTTTCAATGGGGCTATAATACATAATCTTAAGTAAAGTGTCTCCAAAACATATGCATCTTAGGTGTGAGATTCTTATAACATTTTGTTCCACATATTTCCACCTATTTTTTTTTTACTTCTTGCTAAATTACACACAGCCACAGCCAGAATATCTCCTTACATTGCACACACAGGGTTTTAATTTTTGTCATCAAATGTAATGGGGGATTTAAATTGCTGGCTTGTGGTGAAAACACATTTTTAATTCCTTTTTCTTACATATACAGGGCACTGATCTAGGTATTGAAAGCAAAAAGGACCTCCAGTATCAAAGGCTATAAAACAAGAAGGTAGGTACAGGTTATTTCAGCATCTCCATTATACCAGGTTACACTGGAACATTAGAGGATTTATAGCTCTGAGCAGATAATTCTCCCTGGATTTCTCTGTGGCTGGCTGCACATATCTTTGTGTGAGAAAGCTAAACCACAGAGAATTTCACTGTCCATATGAACTAGATTAAGAAACAATACTGACAATCTGAGAACAGTCTGGGAAAAGAAAATGAATCAACGAATCTCTCAAGAGGCCAAGCAGGTTATAATAGCAACCACTATGAGCAGTACAAATTTGCAGTGATACCAGTGGAGAATCATGATGTGAGAGTTTCACATACCAAATTAATAAGTAAAAGAGATACAGTGCTATCGGTTAGGAAGCAAGCTATACAATGTTTAAGAACAGTCAGAATTCATACATTTCAGTACATTAAAAAAACAAACAAAAAACAGGGAAGAGTTATTTTGTGGATTACAAGAACTTTTCATATTTTTTCAGTGGAATTTACTAAACTTAGGATAAGATTAATAAGTTTAATAATTTGAACAAGTCCAATCACCATTCTGCTTCCAGAAACTATTAAAGTATAGAATATAAGACTAAAACACTAATAAGCCAGTTCAGTACCCCTGTCACAGTAGTACCTGAACATTTTGCAGAAAGCTGAACAAGAAGATACTATCTATCTAAAATAATATATTATAAATTATAGAAGTAGTATCAATCTTATACATAAAAAGAAATCAATATTAATAGTCACATAATCACAGAAAGCAGAATTTCCTTACAACTAGACCAACTTCATATTTAAAGAACAACTGTGATAAGGACTAAGCTAGTTAAGGCATTCATTTTAACAGGAAAATATCAAAAAAACCCACAATGAATGCAGATTACACCACTCGCAGCAGCACAGAAGGTCGTAAGCTGTTTTTGTACATCTGCATTGACTCTTCCTGCCTACCTTCTTGCCTTTACAATGCTTGCAATTCCTGTAACTAATATACTTCACTGTCCTGGCTATTCTGCTGTATTTTTCTTATTCCTGTAACTGATACCTTATTTTTGCATTTGTGTTAAAAAAAAAATAAATAACAACCATCTGGAGTTATCAAGTATATTATGCATTTTCTGTGATTTTTGTTAAAAAAGAAACACAGTTATAAAACAGGAATGTTATCCTGATTATTCTACCTTTCTATACTGCATATTGCTGAAAACATATTTTGTATGGGCACATTGATATGCCCAGAATTTTATACCACTATCAGTTGGAAATATTTGTTTCTTACAAAGGGAGAATGGTCTTCCATCATTTGATGTTAACATCAATTTGTCCTTTGCTTATTCAGGGAGCTCACCAATGATACAGAACTGGGAGGACTGGCCAATACCCCAGAGTTCTGTGCAGCCCTTCAGAAGGAGATTGGAGAGAGGGGCACAGAAGAAATCTCTTCAACAAAGGCAAATACAGGGTCTGCCACCTGAGGAAGAATAACCCCGGGCACCAGCACAGGCTGGGGACCGACCTGCTGGAGAGCAGCTCTGCAGAGAAGGGCCTTGGGGTCCTGGTGGACAACAAGCTGTCCTTGAGCCAGCAGTGCCCTTGTGGTGAAGAGTGCTAATGGTGCCCTGGGGTGCATTAGGGAGAGCAGGGCCAGCAGGCTGAGGGAGGTGACCCTGCCCCTCTACTCAGCCCTGGTGAGGAGCATCTGGAGTGCTGTGTCCAGTTCTGGGCTCCTCAGTACAAGAGAGACATGGAGCTCCTGGGGTGGGTCCAGCAGAGGGCAACAAGGATGACTGGGGGACTGGAGCATCTCTGTTACGAGGAAAGGCTGAGGTCATTGGACCAGTTCAGCCTCAAGAAGAGATGACTGAAAGGGGATCTCAACAATGTGTATAAATATCTAAAGGGGGAAAGTCAAGAGGATGGGGCCAGGCTCTTCTTGGTGGTGACAAGCAAGAGGACAACAGGCAATGGGCAGAATATGAAGTTCCACCTGAATTCGAAGAACTTTTCTCTGTGAATGACCAAGCACTGGAACAGATTTCCCAGAGAAGCTGTGGATTCTCCCTCACTGGAGAAATTCAAGAACCACCTGGATACAATCCTATGCCATGTGGTCTAGCAGGGGAGTAGGACCAGATGAACCACTGTGGTCCCTTCCAACCTTAGCCATTGTGTGATTCTGTGATGTCCTTCAATTAAAAATATATCAATTATAATTTACTTAGTGAAGGAAGCCAGGAAATACTGCCTTGGGTTTTAGAAACTTTACAGAACCTAGTAATACCCCTTTTTTTTTTTTTAATTCAAAGAATAATCATGATTCCACTAGTGAAGATGAAAATACTGCAGCAAATTAATTACCATTAAAATAAAAATAGAATTTCGAAGCAGGGATCTCTTAAAAATACATGGCAAAAGAATTAGAAAGAATATGGAAAGGAAAATCTACAGTAATCATCACTCATAAAGATTTCTTGGGAGAGAGCGTCATCATCATAGGCAGTGGGACTTTGTACTGTATATGCCTCCCTTTTTCTACTCACTTCTTGAATCTCTGAGATATTCTTTTGAAAATAGGCCCTTTCAAATAATAGAACTTTGCTTTCTCTGCATCTTTAAGAAACTGAGGTGTCACTGATCCAAATTTTAAGATAAAAAATTGCTGGCCTATAGATAAAGTTATTAGAGTATTAAAATACACTATCTTGTTAACATAAAAAGTTAAAAATTCAGTGACAAAAATATCTGAGGAATGCTACAAATGAATAAGATTTTTTTTTCTCTTGTTGTGACAATAGAGACAAACATTGTAACTGAATGTGAACCAGAAATCTCCATAGCTAGAGTTCATCCTAATTAGTAGTTAATTTTGCACTCACTGTTATTGGTGGAGGGTTGTCTTTCATTATGTTATTTTATATTTCGTTATTTTTTCTGTCCTTCTGTATTTGTGTGTTGGATCTATTAATTATTATCACTGAATATTGTTTTTTGTGTAGAACTAGCATAATTATAGGGCTTTTTATTGCTTCTAAATATCTGGACTTCTATGGATAAAAGGTCTTGACTTATTTTCCTTATGATTTTTTAAAATAAAATAATGGCTTTGAAATGTAATTGACTGGTAATTTTACATGTTTTCCCACCTCACTTTCAAAAAAAAAAAAATAAGGAAAGTTTTCTTCATGAACTTACATAATTCATTGTCAAGAAAGCAGCTGAATATTCACAAGTCAAGCAGAACACATTTTGAAGTTTACTATGGGTTCATTGCCTACCAGACAAATTAAAGGCATGGAAAAAGAGGAATTCTACAGGAATTTCGTCAATCTAGGTAGGAATACTGCTCAATGTGATTCTGCCTAATATATTACTCCCTTGCTTCTCTTCCCGTGTGCAGCTGTCATAGCCCTTGAAATGTCACCTGCTCCTTCTCTCAACTCTATAGTCAAGATCTTGCTCAGAGACTGAAACCACACTCCACTGAGAAACATGAGTAACGCATTGTAGGAGATTAGCTTCTCATTTAGTATTTATCTGCACAACAATTGCAGCAGCGTAGTGTTATGTAGACCAATATAAACTAGATCTAAACAGTGTCTCTTAGCTGCAAGTAGAATCTAACCTCAGATACACAGCTCTTAACGCAGGCTCATTTACTTTTATTCTTGCTGACATCTACGCCAGTATTAGTTAGGTATCCATGCCTGAGATAACTTAGGTATTTCTTCATTGCCAGGCTGTACTCTTGTGATATGTACATTATTTCTAAAGTGGTACATGTCCAGATGAGTGTTAGTAAGACAATCAAGTCAGTTTTGGGGATTTAACTTGTACTACATATTCTTTAAAACTTTATGAAACTCATAAGACTATGATCATTATACCCTGTAAATTATACTCACCCCTAAAATAGCTGTTTGTAATCCTTTCACTGATTAAATTTTTGGCCTCTAAAGCAGTGGTCAGAGGTATTTGTTCATAGTCTGGGATCTTTTTGCTCTGTCCACCACTAAATAACCACAATATTTCAAATAATTTTCACGTATTTGAGAACAATATATAATCTTCCAAATTACATCTACAATCTGAACGAGGATGAATTACAATGGGAATACTTACAGAATATCTAGTTCTTTCTTTTTGTCCTTCAATTCTCTTGCTACATTTTGCACTAAGAAAATAGTTCTTGACTGATATTTTAGGTGTGATCAAACATAATTACTAAAGAAATACCTTATGCACAGTTTAAGCCCTGGCAATGAAGGAAATAACTGTTACAAGGTCAAACTTCGTTTCTTGTTGTAGAAAAAGAAGTTGCCAGTGTTGCCAAAACAGTACATATTTTGAAATACTTATCCTATGGTATGAAAATGAATTTATTCTGCTGTCTCTTTATTATCCTTGGTATGATTTGACTGGCTATGTTAAACCAGAAGTTACTAGTATTGAGAAAAAAAATTCTGTGACCTTTTCATTTTGTTAGGCTATATTTTTTCTTTTTCCCTGCTTTCTAAGAAAGTAACAAAAAGTCATACTTTGTTCAAAAACAACACCCAGTTCAGTAAATTTTTATTTTTACCTTGTTTCTCTTACCTGTGCATAAACAATTCTTCATGATAGCTCAATGTTACATTCTGCTTATGTTCACAGCAGTTTTGTAAAAGAACACTGTTTCTGCTATATGAAGGCACAGAAGGAAAAGGGACCTGGGGGTGCTTGTTGACAGCCACCTGGACATGGGCCAGCTCTGTGTCCAGGTGGCCAAAAAGGCCAATGCCATCCTGGAATGTATCAGGAGCAGTGTGGCCAGCAGGACCAGGGAGTGGTCATCCCTCTGTACCCGGCACTGGTGAGACCAAATCTCAAATCCTGTGTCCAGTTCTGGGCCCCTCACTTCAGAAAAGACATGGATGGGCTGGAGCGAGTCCAGAGGAGGGGAACGGAGCTGGGGAAGGGTCTAGAAAACATGTTCTATGAAGAGCAGCTGAGGGAGCTGGTGTTGTTTAGTCTGGACTTCATTTAGAAGACAAGAGCTTGTACTGAAACTACATAAACTCAGTGAATATTTCTAATCATGAAAGATATTCCCAGAGAGAAAATGTGTAATCAGAAAGCAAATAACAGTATTCTTACAAATTCAAAATATAGAGTCACACTGTCAACAGGTAGATACTAACATCAAATGAAGTTATGGGATAATTTCCACTAATATATATTAGCTATAATATTATATTTATTATAATCTGTTGAACATAACAATACATCATTTTGTTATTCAAAATAAGGAGTTTTCATTATTTTAATTTTATTTTAATTATCACTTTAAAAAAATTTTCCAGAAGACAAGCATTAATTCCAGAAGCATATTGTTTTAAAAGGAATTTAAAATTTATTTAAACAGTAAATCTATATTGTCCATTTATAATGCCACTTTTACATATAAAAATATTTGTATTTTC
This sequence comes from Daphoenositta chrysoptera, assembly GCA_013397915.1. Lineage (NCBI taxonomy): Eukaryota > Metazoa > Chordata > Aves > Passeriformes > Daphoenositta > Daphoenositta chrysoptera. The sequence continues at coordinate 32,606 of VZRO01003849.1, read as the reverse complement.
TATGACTGCAGGATAACCAGTTTCCCTGGTTATGTATTCAAATATGATTTTTAGAGTCTTTTTGGGTTTTCCCTGTTGGTCTGTTTCCATGTCATTTGACATTCCTCAACAAAATTTTGATGGTATGAAATTTGGAATTAAAAAAAAAAGGAAAGGAGAAAATAATCCAATGCAAATGAAAGATTAAGCAGAATATCTTGTTCAAAAGGGTCATACAAGTCTAATATGAATGCAAGATACCAAGTCAAAGTAGATTCAGTAATGGAATCATTCTGTAATACACAGAATGATATTTTGATGTGAAATACATAAAAATAGTGTAAAGTAAAAGAAGCAAACTCTTCTTGCATTTTTCCTTCTTTCATAAGGCTAGAGCAACTGGGAATACAACCACAGAGCTAAGAAAACTTTGAAAAAATTTTCTTAATAACACTTGAAGTTTGGCCTTGTTGTTCCTGTAAATTCTCCCTTTGAACAACAGCAGCCCGCCTTTCTGAGAACATGGAATATTCCACACTATATTTCATATTAATTTTTTTAAAAACCAAATACAATCAAATGACAGTTTCTGATACACTCTTTGTCAGAGTTCTAAGATTCAGAATATAAACATTTTTACCTAGACTATTGCAGGTCTTAATCCTGTTATGGGTTTCTCAGTTTCTACTGATGTGAAATTAAAGGAACTCACAGGAATCTTCAAAATTCATGTTTGGGAGACAGTCAAATACCATGCTATGTGGAGACATTGATTTTTACATCCATGGAAATGAAAGAAGTATTCCTTAAATTAAACAGATGTAAGAAAATAAAAAGCAAAAAAAGACCTCAACCAAAGAGCCTCATAGTTATCATTCTTGGCTCCTTAACATCTAAAAGTCAGTTCTCTGCCTCTAAGATTTGAATTCCTCATTTTGCATTCAAAAGACAACTTAGGAACTTCAAGAAAGAATCCGTACAGTCTGTGACCTGTTTAGATTAATATAAAAAATTAAGAAAACTTACAGTAATAAAATACACCTTTAATTTTTACTTTCTAGAAAGTGAGATTAAGAGCTAGAATATTATTAGTATTTCAGTATCCAATTAATTTTTTCTGAACTATATTAAATTTTCTCTTTCACTGCAGGACAATGTTCTGGTAATAACAACTAAGAAAAGGAAGGAAAGAAGGAAAGTAATATAAGTGAATAAAATATAAGTGAAAAAAATTGAAAGAGGTAATGGATATCTTCCATATCTATTTTATTGGTTACAGATTAGGGGATCATATTTAATTCCTACTACTCTTTATAAACATAGAATTTCCATTCTAATCTCTTCTCATTGAATGGAAGAGGGCTAAAAATTCCTAGAAAAATAATATCTGAAAGTTTGGGTAATAAAATACCTCCCACTTTTCCTCTCTTTTAAAACAACCTACAATTAATAGATATACATATTTTCCTAGAGCGCTGGAAAGTAAATTCATGGCTGTTCTTTTGTCCTGTTTCTTTAAAGGAAAAATACAAACAGGCACAGAAATTATGTTCTTCAAAATGCAGGTTAAATAAAATATTCTATTTTTTTTCCTTGTTGAGCTATTTTTGCTACTTTCATTGAAATCAGCTGCTGTAGCTCTGATCAATGAAGAAGTATTTTCAAAATACCACTTTTCAAGTAACGTGAAATACTTTTATTTGTACAGGAAGGAATACAGTGGAGCTCTACAGTACAGTGGTGAATCTTAGATGTCATTGGAAATGTAAGGTTACTTTTATTATATTATACTATTAAAGCATAATCCTGGAACTATATTCACTCCTGCTGTTTAAACTGAGTAACATGGAATAAACATTTCTGATTTTTCCCTTAACTAAATTAAGCAATTTGTGACCACCGCAGTTCCACTTTGGAGTCACTACCAGAAACTATGAAATGTGGCACTGCAAAAAAAAAATTAATTGGCTAAAGATTCCAAAGGATGTTGAGGTGCCTGCCTCCAAGCTGTGGGGCAGCAGCCTATTTCCTTCCACTCTGAATATGAACTTAGTTCTCAGGTAGCATGTCTGTCTTCACTTCCATTCACAGATATATCCCAATCTTTCTACTGTGGTCAAATTTTTCAGAATTTTTTGGGCATGGAGTGAAAGGAATTTATTATCATTTTAACGAGGTTACCTTAGAGTAAGAATGCAAGATTTGCCATGAGAGGTCAGATTTTATGCTACCAATCCTATAACCCTTACTCTCCCTCTAGACAGAGTCAGGTGCTTCAGAGGAGTCATCCATAGTGCAAAATAATGTATCCAAGACATCTGATAGCATCTGATATAAAGACAAAAAGATGCAGGTAGAAACACACTTTGATAGAGAAAAAAAAAGGTAGTTTTGTAGGGGTTGATTCTATTTTAATTGAATTTATGGGACTTTTGCAAGACAGGAATTTACTGAAACAAACAGTCTGAGTTTAAGACATATTTGAGAGGAAATACAACTTCGTGAAGGCCAATTATAACAAAATATGGTTAGAAAGATTATATCCAAAGTAATTGTCCTTGAGGAATGGTATATTATCATCCAAAGTAATTCTTATGAAATAGAATTTTCAGGCCATTGTAAGAAGTTAATGTATACAAAGAAAGAAAACTGAGAAACTGAGAAAGTTATAGAAGAAAATTAAAAGAAAAAAAAAATGTTTAAATATCTTTGAAGATGACTCAAACAGGCAATAGAATTGAGTCTAGAAGTTGTATGAATGCTTTAAAAACAAATATTCAGATAGGAGTCAAAGATGGAAAAAGTATCTTTCAGTTACACAAACATGATTATTTTTCCTCAACAAAGCAGAAATGTGCTCTACCTGCATGGTTGTGGTTGCTTCCCAGTGAACAGGTTAAGCTAAATTTGCTAAAAAAAGTTTTATTTTGTATTCCAAAAGGAAAATACTCAGCTTCATGGCTCAGTTTCAACAGAAGGGAAGGCTATTTGTACTACATGATGATTATGACCCAGATGTATCTGCTGGGATTATAGGAAAAGGTTAGGATTGGTAACCTTAGTTCTGTCACATCCGTCTTCCATTCTTGGGGAAAGGTAAATATTCTGGTCTAAAGTAAAGGAAGCACCAGGAATTTATATATATGTATTCTAAAAGAAGTAAGAAAGTTACTAAAGGATACTCTTGTTAAGCATACTTTCAAAAAATATATTAGAGAAAAGTGCATAAATTATACATGTTGGTTCTCTCTCTGTTCTCTTAAGAAATATTTAAGGGAAGTATTTTTAGTTGAATAAATACCATTCTTTTCCTCTTGTAAGGCTACGTATTTACAATGGAGCTTCTAGCCAGGCATAAAAAATGGCTTAGCTTTTCCAGCATTGTCTGTAGGAATAAAAATTCAAGATATATCTCATCTTCAGTTCTTTGGGTTTCTTGAAGTATTCTTTATTAAAGTGTCTAAGTGACAATTAGTTATCCTTAGTCCAAAAATTAAAGTAGAAAACATTCTTTGTTAGTTAAATGGAGGAAAATGTATTATTTATTGTGGGTCTGTATAAGCAGTGAAAGATTTTTGGATTTATCACATTTGAAAGAGAACCTGATGGCTGTGAAACCTGTCACTTCTACCTTTTCTAAAATGTCTCTCTCTAGCCAGATGGAGAATTATTTACTCAGCTGGTGGGAAAAATGCAAAGCTTATTCTACAAAATCATTAGCCTATGGGAACACACAGTGCTTATTTTGTAGGATCATGTTCAAAATTGACCAAGAAGGGTCTTGCAAAATAATGAACCAACCTAGGTATGCCAACACAGCTCCATATTTGAGAATCGGCTGATCAGGTATAACTTTGGGCACTAGGACCTCTAGAGACCACCAGAGGGACCTACAGCTTTTTCTGTACTTTTTCTGAACGGTTTTGGAGATATGCCTTTGTGCATCTGGTGTTGTAATAAAGAATTCCTGCTTTTTAATGTTGCATTGGTGTTAAGGAGTTTCGGACAGTTTTCCAGCAACACCTCAACAGTATCCTTTCTATTTGCTATTTTACTTATGTCTTATTTCAATTTTCTATTTTTGATTTACTCCTATTCTTGATCTAATTCTATGTTAGTCCTTTTATTTTTTTTGGAAGGGAAAACAACAATAAAAAAGAAAAATCATATACAAAGCTGAAAGGATTTATGTTCACCCATTATTAAGTAGAAAGTGCAATAAAGTGAAGATGATACAAGTCTTAAATCTGTGGTTTCTTCTGGAACTGTTCTGCTAGATAAAACCCAGTATCAGACATCAACTGTGCTAGTTTTTTTTTTTCTATTACATGTATGTTTTGATGTTCACCTCAGTTTACAAAAATTCATGCATTACATTATATGAAGAAGCAAATCCATAGGTTTTCACTTTGAACAGCTTGTTCTCTTTCAACAGAACAAGAGAAAACATGCAACACTACTTTGAATAATGTTTTCTTACAAAGATTGTCTACAATTTAGTTTCTAAGTGTCTGCGCAATCTTTTTAAGAACAATTTTTCACAGCAGTTCAGGCTTACATGTTACACACGCACACACACACACACAGGGTCAAACAGAAGGCAAGAAGTGGGAATGGAAAGAATTAGAGACCATTTTTAATTCCTGTCTGAACACAAGTCACCTTAATTAAAGTGCTAAAAATTTTCTAGTGGTGAAATATTTTTTCTTCCCTGACAAAATGCTGATTTGCCAAACTCTGCTCTAAGATTTTAATTTCTCCTGAGGAGCTCGAGTCCAGAGAGGAGTGCTTACAGTGTGGTTAGACAACAATAACAAAAATTATGACTCATCCTTTTTTATTAGGGTCTGTGCAGTCAAAGTTTCTTTATAAATTTAAAAAAAAAAAATGTAGGGGAAAAAAAGGTAACTTTAAGAATTGTCTGAACATAAAGTTTTTCAAATGAAAAGTAAACATTCAGAGATGTTCAAAACAAGAAATATTATCTCAGTAAAAACAAACAAACAAATAAAAGAACCCTCTGTTTTGTTTCTTTTGTGAAGAATGGAATATCTCAAAGATAAGAACTTAAGAATTAAACCTGAACTTGAAGGATAGTCTGTGTCTTTGATCCAGAGTAGAATAGACTGCTGTCACTTCATTGCATATTTATTAGAACTATTAAAATTCATGAACTTAAGATGCCCTGATATCATCCATGGAAGTGTTGAACCAATGAAGGGATGATAACAACTAATTAAATCCATGCAGCAAAAATCTATCCAGAGCTCCCAAAAAGGTTGTCCTACATGTCTAGTGATGCTATGGAAAGAGAATATTTTAAATTGCTCCTAGAGAAGCAAGGAGCAACATTCTGTTCTCACTTTTAATTTCAATGGATGTCCTTTCAAATACTTTCAACTTGTTTCATCTATTTTCTTTTGAGCAAGTAAGGAAGACAAGGAACAAAGAACTCAATACACAGCTGTCTTCTATAGCCTCAAATCATCCTTACAGCATGGTGGCAAGAAGTTTATAAAAATTTACTGCTTTGTAAGAATTATATATTTTGGTTGTTCATATAACTCAATTATTTGAAAAAGAAATATTGTGCTTTAAAGTAGCAGAAGTTTTTCTCTCATACTAGAACAAGTGCTCAGGAAAGAAACAAATTAAAGAGAAAGATGTATAGAGGCCTTTAATAATTTGACATTAATGTATGAACGCAGATTAAATTCTCTTTTTTAATACAGCTCTTTAAAATCTATTTTCTTTGTTTTATAGAGCTCACTGAAAATTTCTCACATTGCCTACTTACAAAACCTTTAATTCTTTTTCAATTAATAATGAATAAGCTAGTCAATTACTTTTTTCATTTGCAATCTACTTGATTATAAATTATACATGAAAAGATGATTCATTTAATATTTTAGCCCTGTTCTTGACTTATCTAGAAGAGTCACATAAAAGGTGTTTCATAATCAGTGGTGTTTTATAATCTGGGGTCTGTTAAAGATTTCCTTAAACATGCACACTGGTAAAATAAGTAATGACAGAAGTAATTCTCATTTATTATTTTTTGGAGTTACATTTTTTACACAGACCATAATGGCGATTGTTTTACTTGTCTAGATTATTTTCCCTGTAGTTGCATCCTCTGAGAGATTACGAAAGTGTCCAGGTGACTAACCTCACAGGACTCACAAACTGTCAGTGAAACTCAAAACAGTTAAGAGCTGGGGACTCAATTGTTTGAAATAGGGTTTCCAGTAACTTTTTAGGGCTATTTATTTGTTTTTACCAGTCTCTGGTTACTTTAGTCTTTAATTTATAAGACATTTTATTTTAGCAGATTTTCATCTTTAACTTTAAAAAGATGTGCACCTGTCAGAATGCATATTCTATAAAGCAGTTAATACAATAATATAGTAAAAGGATCTCGGAAAGTATTACATAATTATAACATTTTATCATCTTGATATAATTAATAGGTGTAACAATTCTTTTCCTACCAAAAGAAAAGGAGGTTTTTAGTTATTATTTTGTTGCTCTGTTTTGTGCATTTTTTTTTCTGCAAGCTTCCTCACTGCAGAAAGATCCCACTTTCTTTATCACGCAGAGTTTGTCTTTCTGCAGAAAGGAACAGGTCCGTGCCCAAAGAAAGTGCTGTTATTTGTGGGCACAGGCTGCCCCTGCGGTTCAGGCTCAGCGTGAAAGGCTGCAGCAATCCCGGCTCAGTGGGGAGTGGGAGGGAGCTGTGGGCTGAATGTTTCCTTTCAGGTGGGATTTAGACTTCACCTAGCAAGGTGCAGGAGACTGAGACTATCTGACAAGGCAAGGAACAGACAACTTTGTACAGATTAGTGGGTTCAAAGCATAATATACTGTGTCTCATCTTCCTCTCAAAAAGTGTCATTTCAGATGTGCAGATGGTAAATAAATACATGTTACAACGAGACACTGAGGAATGAGTCTTTTTTCTACTACAAGACCAAACGTCCAAGCTATGCAATCAGAAGCCCTGACTTCAGTTCAGGCTCAGGTCCCTACTTTGTAACAGGGATTCTGAATTCCATGTATAACATAAAAGGCTAGTTGAAGGTCAGTCTACAAATCATGAAAACTGCAGCTTAAGAAACAGAGACTGAACTCCACGCTTTGGAGAGAGAAACCTGGATCTTCTGATGACCCAGAGACTCATCTGACACCTTCTAAGGTCTCTAAAAGCTCTTGGACTCTTAGTAGTGCTCTTAGTCTCTGGACTGCTCTCCAAACTCCTCTCCTAGAGGATGTAAACTTTTACTGACAAGGTCTCAGCTTTCAAAAGTGTCTCATAAAAAACGATTGTTCCAGTATCAATACTAAATAAGCTCCAAATATTGTGGGAACCAAAGCTGGTTGGACAGAACCCAGAAGTTCAGTTTTTAAGCACATTTTGATGATGTGAGAACAGACAGATGAACTATCTGTTATATTCTCAAACTTTCTCCTCTTCTCTCATTTCCTTTCAAAATTTGGGAGATGAGTGATCTCTTCATTCTGGAATGGAATTAATATTCCCCTTGACTATTTTTAATTCCCATCAAATGGAAATTTTTGGTTTTAACCTCTTTCTCTTTCACTTTTTTTTACCAGTGGCCCATAGTTTAGATGTCCATAAATCGAAATGTTTTATTCCTTAAGTTTCATGAAGGATTAAAGCACAATGATGCTATTCTGCACTGAGGATAGATATGGCAGTGATCAATTTTGGCTTTCAGTATAGTATATATTACTTCCTAAGGTGAGGAATTCTCTGTAAATTGCTAAGTCAGCAAAGTTGGAAGAAGCCCCTCAAAGCATTTCCTTCTTCTTTTTTTTTTTTCTAGCTAAAGATTAGATCATATCCTGGAGCATGAAGGTGCTGTCCTTGCTTAAGTACTAATTTACTTGAGCTACACTCACTTCAACCCCCAAAATATGAAGGAATCAGTTATTGTCTGTCTCAACTCAAACACACTTTTTTTTGAGCTTTTTAATATAAAAAAATTCAAAAATTAAGTAACCCAAATTATTCAATGAATATTCAAAACGTAAATTACAGGTCAGTTTTAAGTCTTTTAATATGCTGTCATCCGTGTTGCTGTTCTCCCTGGTGAGTCACTGAACCATGCCTCCGTGCTGTAGATAGGGCAAACTCTAAATCCAGTCATGCCCTCTCCTTCAGTTTTAATATGCTGCTAAATATTTAAATACTTCTCTTCAAAAATATTCTAATTACTTTACACTTTACAATAGGAAGTGAAGCCATTTACAAAGGACAAACCATTAATTTCCATAGTTTATTCTTAAAGGGAACATTGTTCCCTGCTCAGAATAGCTTTGTTATTTTCCTTCTTACAAACCATGTACCCCTATAAGTCTTCTTTCTGTCTTCTTCTTTTCCTTAGGTCCCCTTTAGACCTACTGTTTAAGAAGGACAAAGACAACTTTTTAAAATTCTGTTTATGTTCTTGGGAAATGTCACTTGTTTGGCAGGAATCCTAAACAGTAGCACAGCTTGATCCCCCTGCACAGCCCTACACACAGCCAGACCTGACATCAGGAAGCTTTTTCCATGACAGGCATAAATTAAGCTGAAACTTAGTTGCAGAATAATGGATAATGTTTTCTAGAATGGACAGTCTTCATGTTCTTAGGTCTCTTTACTGGGTCAGTTACCTCTTCTAAACTTGCCTTATAAGAGACGAAAAAAAAAAAAACAACTTTTAAAGTTTTGTGTAATTTACGGGGTTTATTGGTGGTTTGGTTTGGTTTTGGTTTTTGGTTGGTTGTTTGGTTTTTTTTTAATTTTGTGGGACCGTAAGAGGTTTTCTTTGTTTAGGTTTGGGTTTGAGTTTTTTTGGGTATATTACTTTTTGGGGAGGGTGGAGGGAAGAGGTGTTTTTTATTTCCCTTGAGGATTTACTATGAAAATATTTATTCAAAGCTGTGAATTGCTTTGTTGCAAGTGACCAAACTAATTTTGGCAGTGCCTTGTGCACATAGATGTTTAGAAACTTTACTGCAAAGTTTAAAAAAGTTCACAGTAAAAAGGTGAAGATGCCATCTGCTCATGTATAACTGAGCAAGGTTATATTCAGAGGAGACCTTTTTCCCCTTCTTCCCCTCCCATGTTGAAAGAAAACATATTAATTACCTGTTTCTCAAATAGAAAGCTGAATCTGCCAAGAAGTAGGATTAAGAAAGGTATTCAAATAACAGAAATACTGGCTGGCCAATATCAGTATTTCCTGTGATATAATCATGAATTGCTCAGTTGTGAAGAAGTCCTCAGCTTTGTGGTAAAAGGCCAACTGAACAAAGTCATGGGTGTCATTTACTCTTCAGTAAGCCTTGCTTCCCACAGCACGTGGGCTGCTGCTGTAATTCTTGGGAGGGGGCAGGAGGAGGGGCAGTAGAAACAGCTCAAACACAAATGCACCCACTTTGCAGTAGATTATTGCTAGCAGAAGTTTGATGTCATACATACAGACAGGGCTATACCTGGATTCAGCTGGGAAGGTGCCTCAGGAACGTGCTGTCAGTCTAGCAGGGACTTTGAGGGATCTCTGAGCCATACTCTCCTCTATGCAGTCAAAACATGCAGAATAGACCAAAATGGTGCTCTTCATGAACAGAAACAATAGAGGAACTATTTTGATTCCTGTATTTTTGATCCTGTGTATTTGTCTTGTAATGCCTTTCATTCTCCTTACATATTTAAAACCACTACATATTTTTAAGCAGCCACTCATTTGATTTAGCAAATAAGTGATTCTGTGGTTATGCTGTTTTCTTCATTGTATCTGATTATGAGGATGAATAAAAAGCAAAAGTTTAACTTTTTATTTTTTAATGATGCACGCATTTTAACAAGAATATAAAAAAAATCTTGGGATAAAAAATTGCCTTAGGTTTTCGTTCTTTTTTTTCTTTCTCTGATGCCTTTTTAAAAAGAGTCAATAAGCGCTGGGAAACCTGACTTTAAATTATGTCTTATAACTATTTTGTTTTCCAGCCTAAGGCATGCTTAGAACTAAAAAGTCCTTGACTTTTTCTGTTTTTTTTTTTTTTAAATGAAAACATGATCTCAAGTGTTTTGAACATTCTACAGTTATTATTTCTAGAACATCGATCCCTCTACTTTTACAAACTAATGGACGTTCAAGTATATTAAGGAATGAGATGCTCAGTTGATGCTAATGGATAATATAAGTCTTTTTGTAGAACAATATTAACTGAGAGTGCATGAGATCACACTTTCTAAAGCTTGCTGTTGCATCAGTAAACTATTTCAAAATGATGACTCTGTAAATTTCTTAATTAGAGGACATTACAGATATTATGTAGATCACAAATCTAAAGGGAATTTTTTGTATTAGCTACATAGAGGTGTCTTATAAGAGACAAAGCCAATGACTGAAGTGATTTGGAAACACCACACTGGACACCTACCCCTTCTGAACAAACAGTATTAAAAAGTTAGGATGAGAAATACTGGTAATCAGATAATTTCCTATTCTGTTTAATTTTACTTACAGTATAAGCCTCTTTGCAGCTTTGATATGTGTTTAGGTTTTCAAGAAATTAGTAAGCTGCTTTAAACTTTTTAAGTTATCATTTTAACTTGGGATTTGAGTGCACAGCTTTTAATACTTGGTGATAAGTACGTTATTCTACTGAAGCTAATTAATTATTTGAACGACTTCTTCAAAGCAAATGAATCATTAAAAAATTGTCAGGTGAAGAAAACAAAGAAATAAAGAGAAAAGGTAGGGAACTTAAGTCCAGCAGCTTCTATTTTGATTTTTGTGCTCTTGAGACTGAAGTTTCTCTCATGATCACAGGCTTCATTATTACTCTTTCAAATTAGACCACTGGAATGGTCTAATATAAATGCTGTATTCATACCTACAACTCAGCATTCAGCAATATTAGACAGTCTGGGTTTGAAGTAAATGAATTCTTTTTGAAACCGAGCCTTTAGAGGCCACAGTTTACCAAGTAATCTATAGAAAAGTAATAGAAGTATGAACTTGATCTAGCAGGTTAACCTAGATGAAATGTCTGTAGCTTAGTAGAACACTTACTTTAGCTAATGTTTTGGATTATAAGCCCTGTGTAACATTCACTTCTGTATTTATGTATGTTAATAACACAAGTAGAATGGACTGGTTTTCTCCATTCTAGGAACAGTAATATCATAAGATATTGTCCACGCAGGAAAAAATATATTGTGTTACAGTGCTCAAGTAAGAAGATTTACAATATAAACTTTCTTATGTCCATTTCATACTGTCAATGAGCAAAAAGAAATCAGTTACCTAACTTCAAAGATACATAACTGAAAACATAGATTTCTTTATAGGAAACAGACCTCTACTTAGTGATGGTCAGTTCATTGCTAGAATTTAAGCTTATCATATAAGCTATCAGTCATTTCTGCTTCAGGATGTGAAAAGTGATGTTCTAGGATGAATTTTAAAGGCAAAGTGTTTTTTCTAAATGGAAATTTATCAAAAGATATCTGACTTCAAGTAGCATCAAGCTGAGAAAAATTATTCAAGAATATCAGGATGGGAAGTGGTTACAAATCACTGAAAACAAGGTTTAGCATGGAAGCAGTTATTAAAAGCTTGCTAGCAGCAGGAAAACTGATGTATCTGTAATTAATTAGAATGAATACAAGAACAATATGCAAGACCAGGTAGATGTTTTCTTTGCTGGAATTCTATGTCACAAGTCAAGACACTACAGTAAATGAAAGTCTAGTAAGGGTATAGCAAATGTTCTTTTTCAGCTAACAACTGAGTCAATATCCAAATTCCATAACAGTTTTCTGTTATCTTTCTTGTACCAAAAAGCTGAATATACTATCAGGCTCATGGTGAAGAACAAGAGAAGGAAAAATGGACCAATATTTCACAAGAAGTCCTGTAGGGAATTTAATCAAAGATTCTTAAATATAAAGTAATACTTTTAAAAGATTGAAATGTCATGATCTCACGCTAGTTGAAAACCATACCTAATATAATACAAAAGGGAAATTGACAAACTCATTATTTCTGCTCATTCTTGAAATGTCATCTACTGAAAAGTTCTTCCCATGCTTTTTTGTCAGAGACAAGCATACCACAGGACAGTCAGACCCTCCACTGGAGGTTGAATGAGGACCTTATAACTTGTCTAGATAACAGTCACCTGTTCAAGTCTAATTTTCCTGTGACTATGAGGCTCTTATTCTTCTAACTATCACATTCTATTTCTGTGCTTTTATAGGGAGAACTCCTTCTATAAACCATTTCTTCTGCCTTCCACTATAACGATATTTGAAAGGGATAAATAAACAAATGTTTTTCTATTTTAATCTAAAGAAACAAATAGGGTTGGAACACAAGAATGTAACAATGTTACAAAAATGTAACAATGGAGTTTGAAGATTAATATTACCTTTTTTCATCCCCTATATGCAGTTTTTGAGTTATGGCTTTTCACAGTAATTTTTGCTTAAAAACTCCAAGCCATAAAAATAAATACATTTTGTTTCTGAAGAGTACTGCAAGATCATATTATGAATGTCTTTCACAGTAGCATCATAATTGGTTTTCAAATCTACAATATCAGTTTTCCACATCAATATGGAACAGGAAAGCTAATAATATTTGGTGATCAAGGGGAATAATTGTTTAAATTCTTTTTATTATTTTGGATTTCCCCTCAAAAAACCTCCAGACAGTTAAATCGTTTTTTAACCACCATGACAGTTATAAGATAGATTTTCCCTTACAAAAATTTGCTATGTAGAATGGAAATAAATTTGGAATTTGAAACCAAAATTAGTGTCAAGAAAGTAATAACTTTCTTGGAGCTGTTTTTTAGCATGTAATTCTTGAGTGAAAAGAAAGAAACCAAACCCCTGCCCCAAACAATTAGTAGCTCATTTGCTCTCCCTAACATTTAGACATTATTTTTTCTGGTCTCTTCCTGTTTCTTAGCATAAAATTTCAACTCTTCCTAAGGTTGTTATCTCTGTGAGAAATAGAAGCTAAAATCCATTCACCCACCCACTAGCCCAGTTTACTGATCCGTTTATTGCTATTAAATACTATGGGATTCTCCGTAATCCCAAACAAAATCCACTGACGTACATGAGGATAAGTGCCTAGACGAATATAGTGGGGATATAATGAGAGAAGTAAAATGCAATTTTATAAATTTTCTGTGTATACAGAACAAAATACTAAAATACAGGAATAAGGATATATAATAATATCAACATGAAATTAAGGTCTTTATTGTTTTTTCAATCACTTGTAATTATTTCTTAATATTTGAAAACTTGAGCCTTTAAAGATCATGTGTTCAATCTTTTTTTTAATAACTATTCTACCCAGAAATGTATCTTTAAATAACAAATTGGTTAGTTTGTTTTAGTAGAAACAGATGGCAAGCATGAATTATGAACAGCTCAAAAAAGATGAGCCTTTGAGCTCATGTGCAAAGGAAGGTTTGGTTCTGATTAGAGTAAGATGAGGTCATGTTATATTTCCAGGATTTGTGGTAACATGAAGCAAGTAACCTAAAACTAGGTTAATAAGCTAAGGATTTAGTGCCTGTTTAAAATCAGTGTTTCAAGCAATACATTACCAAAGTGCTTTTTTGTCTTTTCATGATCAGTAGAACTTAACACAATATATAAACACATTTAAAAATAGGTTAGAAAGTCTGTTACCAAATGAAGCAGATATTTTCAACATAACTCTTGCTTCTCTGGAGGCTCAGAGAGCTGTCTGCTTGGTTTTAGCAAGTGACCAAGACAGAATATGATTAGGATTATCAAGAAAGTCTCTGCAGTAGGCAAGTGAATATGAATTTTGCCATTATTAGTAAAAGGCAAAAGGCTTTGTATGGACAAGAAAAAGCATGGTCTCAGTTATAGCCAAGGCTTGCCTTGCTGTAAGTTGATTTCAGCTATTTTGAGGAATTGACTGCTTGTTCTGAGTCAGGGTTTGGCAAAGTAAATCTGAGTTGAATAGCAAGATAAAAATTTAGGAATCAATCCTCTTGAAGTATTTAATGAAAAATAGTGTGAAAAAAGGATCCAAAATTCTTAAAAGTTACAGTTGAATCATCAAGTCAGCAATATTTTTGAAACAAATTTAAAACTTATTAGTTGTAATATGAAAACCTGTCCTTTTAAACAATAAACTTATAAGAATAGAAGCAGGTCCAATATCTATATACAGACATCCAGATAACAAAGGTAGTCAATAACATACATTAAGTGATTAGCATTTACACACTAACTAACATATTTTCATTGTGGGACATAATCAGGCATATCTGTCTATCTATACACACCCTCCCACTCCCTGGCAAGGAAATATGCCCTACTGTAGAAATATATATATATCTACATTTATATGTAACTTTACAGATCATAAAAAAACCTGAAACAGATTAGTGCCATTAAACCAGTGAAAACTTACTGCAACAGCTCTCTAAGGATGATACTAGTCTATTTCCTTCAGAAATTAGAATAAAAAAAATTATTAGGGGTAAGATAAGCACCAAAATAGGTGAAAGTGTTCTCACATGTACAAGTGGAGGAGATATTTTTTCCCTTGGCTTTAACCCTCATGTAGGGGAACATGAATAGATACCAAAAAGGCCTGGAGGCTAGTTATAGATCAAAATGAATTCAACAGGAGGCTATGGATATGTAGATTAAGGATGACCTGAATATTCTGGATCATTTCATCATTACATATATTCAGGTATCTGCTTTGAAACTCTCTGGACACTCAGAGAGGATTTCTCCTTAAGACATACTGACAGTATGATTTTAAACTGATAGAAAATTTGCTCTTAACCAGGGCCTAATACATTCCAATTATTCAAGAGTTTTAGGCAGTATTTTTGTTATACTGTTAGTAACATTATTTGATTTATTAGGTCACAGGAAGTAAGAGCTAGGTAAATTTATCAAATTTGTCCAGCTGTGTAAATGATAGACAAGTGTAGCAATGAGAACAATACAGGTTTTATTTAAAAAAAACCACAACTCTCAAACAGTAGGGGGGTTTATTACAAAACTGAAAGTTAAAAAAATATAAGCACAATGCAAGAAGTATACAAATTGGTGCTATAGGACTTCATACATGTTTTTGAATAACAGTGTCAAATCCAACTCTTTCTACCCTTTCCCTCCTCACAGCTCATTTTTCCCTCTCTTGCATCACCTCTTAAACTTTGCTCTAATATATATTTTTGAGGCCACACTGAGTTTAATTATGGTTCTGATCTTGTTAATTTTTAATTTTTTAGGGTTTTTTTTTTTTTTTTTTCTGCTTGAGATGTATGGGTTTATTGGTTCTCCATCCCTGGTAAATCACTTTTATAAACTAACACACTGTACGAATGAATAACTATTATGGTAGTATTGAGGTTGAATTATATAGATATATACATATACACATGAATGTATGCCAATATTTATCTATCTATGAAAGTGTGATATGTACTATACCTGCTCTGCATATAAAGCATGGAATTAAAGCAGTGGAGCCAATTTGGGATATAAGTATTTGTATTCCTGCCATATATAGATGCCATTTTTCAGGGGTATACTAAATGGAAAAATACCATCACCATAATTTAAATTTTTTACCTTTTTAAAAGCTGACATGAAAACACAGTCTTATTGAATCTACTGCAAGCAACCTCAGGAAAGAAATTAGCATGCCTTTATTTTGTCTGGTCAGCTTTCTCTTGAATGCCATTCACTTCCTTAACAATTCCCATAGTCTTATCTTCTGGATGTTCAAAATGTGTAGTGATGTTTTGAATTTTTTACTGCTACTAGTGAATTTTTAATGACAGATCACTTTCTTCAAAGAAATCTGAAAGGTCTACAATCCTTTCCAGTTTTGCTCTGTGGGGCTTGGTTTCCTTTTGGCATCACTCCTGTGGAGTTTATACTGCTGATGCACCAGTGCATGCATTGTCATGGAAAAGGATTAACTTGATAACTAAATATTAAAGAATTTTACAAGACTGTAACAATTGTATGTTATCAAGCACACAGTATGCTTTTTGCTCTTCACAGAAACCATATATACCAATGGTAAAAATGGTAAAGATTACAAGCATTTTGCCCAAATTATTCTATCCTGAGCTGCCAATGTCACAACAATGCATAGGGGACTTTGGATTTAGACTGAAGTATTAAAGTTTAAATACCTGCTGACATATGGAAGCTTTGAAAACTGGAGAAAAAATCAGCCATATCTAGGAGCCACCTCCTATGATGAAATATATTGCTCAATCAACAGCTCCATTTTTTTGCCTCAAAGAGGAAAATAAGGACAAAAGGACCCCAGGATTTGAGGTAAATGCAGCATACTTGTGAGATGAAATGCAAACTGAAACTGACTTGAAATGTTTCATAGTTGTTCTACACAGAAAGGTGTTGTTCTTTGTTTTGTTGGGTTTTTTTTATATTTCAATCTAAGTGAAATCAAGCACAGCCAATGCATTTTTGGTTTACTTTTTCTTGAAATTGTAAAGTCAGAGAGATTTCTATGACTTTGATGCTGATAAAATCTAATGTCAGCTCAAAATTCCCACTCAATTTAAATGTGTAGCTTAAAACATTGAGGCATGAGACTGAATACAGATAATAAAACTATAATCCCTGTATTTTGCTATTAGCATATCTATATGCTACTACAGTATCTTTTCTTTTTATGATTCTTCTTACAACAGTATGATTTAATAGAACACAGTTTAGTTTCCTTATGGTTCAACTCACTGACAAAAAATTGAACAATTTAATATTTTGCTTTTTTAATATTCTCACTCTTTACTACACATCAATAGGTTTAGTAATTCTGCCTGCTCTTTTCGAATTATAACTAGTTTTATTGTGAATCACTGCATTTATGTTCTACAAGGTAATATGATCGTAAGCAAGTTAGATCATGACCATATGTACCCAGTACTGCAGGGAAGATCTGTCTGAGGGTTGAGGTAGTATGAAACAGAAAGTAAGTTAGTGTGAGAATTACTGAATACTGAAAGCTCTATTTCATGATAAAGAACAACCAAGATTTTATGTTAATTGGTTAGAGAGTGAAAACCAATCATTTATCCTTGATAAAACATGCAGATAATTAAAATAATGTTGAGGAATGCTGTTGGTTTTGGTTGGTTTGTTTGCTTGGGTTTTTTTCTTAAAATTTTCTCTAACAAATTCAAATAATTAATCCTAAACATGAACAATGTAAATCATAAACATGTATGGTGAGATCTTTTTCAAGATGAAAATAGAATTTAACAGATCAAAATCAGTCAAATTCCTTATTCTATTTGCAAATATATAAATTATTTATCAAATTTTATTACAAGACCGACTATATAATTTAACTGTAGCACTTACATGTTAATTAATCCATGAAGTGTTAACACCTGGTAGTTAGGTGTCACTGTTTGTTGTGGTTTTGATATCTCTTATGGTGGTATAAGGTACATAGGAAGATTTACTGCTTTACGTTGCAATACCCTAAGTTGAAAACTATGTTTCTCTGTTCTGGACTTTATTTACCAACATGCTGGCCAACCAACATGATAAATTATTTTATTTGAAAAAAATATTTTGTATTCTTTGAAATAATATTCTTTTTGGTGGTGGAGCTAAACCCTTATTTTTATCTGATATTTTTTACACTTTCCTGTCCATATCTTGCTGGGTGGTGTTGTAATTAATTTGCACGAAAAATTAAATACCATTACGGGTCCTGAGTTGTCTTTTTGATAACATTTGACTAATGAAAAACATTTGCATTTTATTTTCTGTCTATCTGCCTCACAATTTCAAATTCAAGGAAGAACTTTGAATCTCACAGGCACCTGATGTCCTTAATAGCTAATACAAGGAACTTAATTGAAAAGCTCTGTGAGTTCATTAGTGTAGTTCCATGTGTTACACACAAAAAAAGTCATTATATAGCAATTGTAATAGAAACAAAAGACACTGAAAGAAATTAAGCAAAACGTGGCAAAAATGCAAAAATGTAAACATTAAAGAAGAAGATGTTGATTTTGAGTGAAAAGAAGAGAAACTACGGAAAGAATTATTTTGCAAATAAAGCCTCTAAAATCCACCTCAATTCCAAGCTTTAATTTGTACTCAGAGAAGCATAAACACTGGGTTTCTCTGAATAAATGTTGTACTTCAGTAACTTCTCTGCACTGATTTGCTTCCTTATTTTCGGCTGTAATTTTTTTGCTCATTTTTAGAGTACTAATGGCAGGATCACATTAGGAGACAACACATGAATAAACAAATGCAGATTTGTCATCATCTGTTTAAACAACAACCTTTTTTCCATTGTTTTCCTCATTGGCAATTATTAAAGCATGCAGCCACCCTTCTATATCTTAATAATCAGTAACACAGAACCAATCAGTTTCTGTTAAAAATATTTAAGATTTTTATTAGACTGAGGCTCAAAGGTTTTGATGCTGTATGGACTTGTCTATCCAAAACTGAGGTCAGTAGTGGCCAAAAAAATCATTATAACTTGGTGGTGATTGGTGTTGATGTCAGCAAAATGAATTCCTGGGTTTATTCCAGGATAAGTGTGCAAGTGTCTACAAAATAATTAGCAGAGCTAGATAGACTCAGCAAAATGTGAGTTACCATTAAGTCAGGGTGACCACACTTTCTGCTGTGTCTTCTGTTAATGTCAAGGACTGGTCTTATTTACAGTACAGTGCTGTAACCTTGAAATTCTCTGTCTAAATTTTGGTATTTAGAGAAGAATATACAAGAATATTTGACTCTGGTTATTAACAGGTCTGTTTTAATAAGTCATTCAGGCTGTCTGTCTTTGAGAGCTTTTCTTCCTATTCTTATTAAAATTCTGAGTATTTTTTATTCCGTTTGCAAAGGAAGATAGAAGAAAATAATATAAAGCCAAAATAAGTATTTAAGAGCTCAAAACCCTTGGAATTTCAATCTGATGATCAATTCACTATTATTTGAAATCACTGTACTTATAGAACTAAGGCGCTTTTCTGTGCAACAGTCTAAAAAAGTTATCTTCTTTGGAAAAATGGACAAATTTCACCCACGCAACTTAACTAAATACTGACATTGGAATTTAGATTTACCGTTAATTTTTTTTTTCTTTGAAAGGTATTCTGTATGCTATTCTGCTGTACAGAGGGGAAATGTTTCAAATGGAAAAGTCAGAAATAGAAATGACAAAGCAGTCTGTCAAGAGGATTTGCTTTAGATTAGAGAAAAACAATGGTCTCTCTAGCAGTTTTCTGTTATGTGATGTCTTCTTATTACTATATATACAAGTGGAATATTATGAAATCTTCTATGATGAATTTCCCTCTCCTTTTCTAAGTTTTAAATATAGATTTCATTCTTTACACTATATCTACTATTGGCTCTTATCAGTGTTAAATAGTAAAAAGCTTGTATTTTTTTATAGGCTTCAGAGAATCTTTTAGCCAAAATCTACTTAAAAACTAAGTGAATGACAGAATTCTATCTGAAAAGGTAAGGGGAATGATTATGGGTAATTTTGTGATCAGCATCTATGATTTATTTGATGAGGATGTCACTGACAGATAAAAAATGCAAAAACAGCTATAAAAATAACACATAATATGGCATTTCTATAAAATTTCATATCTACACTTAGAACAGCAGTAAGGAAAAAAAAAAAAATCAGACCCTTATGGTATTGCCTGACTTAATGTATTGACTTCTAAACTGTAAAGAACAAGGCAAAATACTGGGAATGAAAGTTTATTTCAAAGGTTAGTAACCTCGTAGGTGCCTTAGTAAGTGAGAAAGAAATACAGCAATTGCAATAATGTAGAAACAGATTTCACTTCTCAGTTCTATTCTGGATAATAATTTTTTAAAACTTCTAGGAAACACAGCCTCCCTTAAGATGCATATACTGTCTTCTACCGAAGATTTCAGAAAAGGAAATAGATATACAATCTGTTTTGCTACAGTGTTTTTATTTTCTATTCAAGAATTTTATATTGCCTGGGAGGTTTTATTATTATTATTTTCTTTTGTTCTGGTTTGATGTTAATGGTTTTCTGTTAGGTTTTGAGAATCTGGAACTGTTCTGGATGCAGAAAATCTATGGATGCTTTTATGTCCTGGAACTTCAAATAAAAATACTCATTTGTGTGAAGAATCCCTATAGCATTAAAATTCAATATGGCAGGTAAACAACTAACAGAACACACAAATATTATCTTCATTTCGTAAATGAGAAGATGTCTTGCTAGCTCTGGATCTAATGCACTAATAAACAATATCAAATCAATATGATTGATGTTACCTGAATTTTACTAAAACCATTTTAACGGTACTGGAATTACTCAATTTTGTTTGTTAAGTAGCTAAGGCTTGTTTATTAAAATCTGTAAAATATTAAATCTATGGAAACCAAAGCACTGAAATTTACCAAATTTACCTGCAGTATTAATCTCTGATTTATATCTATCTGTGCTCGTTTTGGTTGATAGTTAATTATCGTCACAGGAGGAAGTATGGGGCTATGTTTTGGGTTTGTGCTGGGAACTGTTAATAACACAGGGAGTTTTTCATCACTGCTGAGCAGTGCTTGCATGGAGTCAACACCTTTTCTGCTTCTCACGCCTCCCCACCAATGAGGAGCCTGGGTTGCACGAGAAGCTGGGAAGGGACAAAGCTGCAATATGATTCCAACTGCCCAAGGAGACATTCCAACACCACATGGCATCATTTTCAACATATAAAGCAGGGGAAGAAGAAGGAAGGAGCGAACATTTGGAATTACGATGTTTGTCTTCCCAAGTCAGCATCGCATGTGGTGGAGCCCTGCTCCCTCAGGCACGGCTGAACACCAGCCTGCCCATGGATGAATTCCTTGTTTTGCTTTGCTTGTGTGTGTGCTTTTGCTTTACCTATTAAGCTGTCTTTATCTCAATCCACGTGTTTTCTCATTTTAACTCTTCCCTATCCCACTGGGGCAAAGTGAGCAAGCAGTTGTGTGGTGCTAGTTGCCAGTTGGGGATAAATATGACACTAGTGCAAAAACCTCATTACATACAATCCAACAGTTATTCCATGTTTGAGAGTTTTCCTTATTCTTATATGCTATAAAATGCTATGACCTCTTCTGCAGGTATTTTTTCTAGGTGCTAAGACCCCTGAAAATACATAAAAGTAGTACATGAAAGGACGTCCAGTTCCAGAAGAGAAGTACATCCTAGAATGCAGAAGACATCTGAGAGTGAATAAAGAATGGACACAAAAGTATGTGTGAGACAGACGAGCATACAGAGTTAGAGGGTACTGTAAAAGTAGGTTTAGTGGCTTTGAAAAGAAACCTATATTTAGAAGACACCAAACAAAGGAGACAGGTGCAAGGTATGTGTTTCTCTGCCAATTTCTTGTTTGCTCTTTCTTTTTTTTCATTTCTATAATTACCTTGACTTGATGGTAAACAGCAATGGAAGATACTCTGTGTGTCCACCTTCCAGCTCTACATAAGTCTTTCTCTTGAGTCTGAAAGTCATATCTTTAATATTATTTGGAGGTAGGTGGTGTCCTATTTTTTTTTTTTTTCTTAAAGGCTTTCTATTTTACAGCTTTATGAGGTGGGTAACAACTACCCTAAAGTGATTTTAAAAATACACATGAATTGGTTTATGATCTGCAGAACAGCACTCGGAATACAGAGATGTAAATTCTCTTTGTTCTATTAAAACATCAGCAGCTTTTCTTTCATCATATCTTAGGGCACAGATTTGATGCCCTCTAGCGACCAATCACTTGGCTTAATATTTAAGAAATATACACAGACAGTGGACTGGCTACTGATATGAGCAGATATCACACATCAGCATGACAGTTTTCTGATCCTGATATGCATAATGAAAGCTTTTTCATTATTTCTCCACCAATTAACATGAGTCTAAAATTATCTGAACCTTCTTCCCTCTGCCATACAGTATAAAACAAGAAAACAGTTTAAACTAAGAGAGAAGATAGTGATAAACACTGACTTGAGTGTTTCTTTCTGTTACTGCAACCAAAACCCATTTCTTCTTAAAGGCTGAGAGAACTGGCATATGCTTACTGGCATACTAACAAACTCTGCAGACTATGAAAGTACATTGCAGCTTCCATATGAAAGAGAGCATTATTATAACTGAATGTAAATATGCTGTGAGAATTCTGCAACCCTCTACCCTCCATTTTTTTTTCTAAACATAACACTGATGCAGTATACATAACCAGTGCATTAAATGTTCATCTCTTCTATTAGAAGGTTATCTGACACCTTCAGATGACAGAACATTATAGCTGAAATAATCTATACCAAATTGTTTTGGAGTGACAGAGTTTTATATGAAATGTTCCTTTGCAATTTTTCCAGATATAAAAAACAGGACTTTTTTTTTTTTTTTTTTTTGTTATAATAAATTAGAACCATCAGTGCATCACATTGTTTAGCCTTTAAATACATCCTCCTTACAATAATTCTTTAACAGATTTAAATTAAAACTTGGATTTTACTGAGGTATAAGCAGCCTGTAATTGCTACAAAATTTGCCAGAGAACTGTAAGTTTTAGAAGCAAAGTCAGTGTTGACTTCTGTGCAGCATAATGTGACAGATGTTCTTATGATGCTAGAGATGTAACAAACTATCTGTAAGTAATTTGAATAACTGGTGAAGCAAGATATATCTGACAACACCGGGAAGTTATGAACATGAGGAGGGGCACAGAGCGACCCCTGTGGCTAAGTAGCAGGGAAGATAGTGCATTTAACTGATCTTTTTTCCTACTTAAAGCCTCAAGGATAATATATATTTTAAAGAATATGCAATATAAATATATTAAAAACAAGCATACCCTCCCCCCCCAAAAAAAAGCATAACACCCCCCCAAAAAACCAACAAAACCAAAAAAAATCTCAAACAAAACCCACTTGCCATGGTTTAGGAATGGTATACCCAATTAAGTGCTCCTACTGAGGCTCTCAAACCACATGCCTCTCGCCTGCTCTCCCCTTGCCCTCACCCACTGCGGTTGGAGAGGAGAGGAGGAGGCACAAAAGGCCAAGATCATGGGTTGAGATAGAAACAATTTACTGGCGACATCAATGAGATAAGAAAATGAACCGCAACAGCAACAATAATAACAACAAAAGCGTACAAGAAAGAGAGTGATTTACCTGGAAAAATGCTCCCCCCGGGGCTTGACCCAAGTGCAGCCCCCGGGCCACCGCCCCCGGCCCACCGCCTCCACTCTGCACCGGCACGGCCCAGCTGCTCCCTCGGCCCTGGAACCGGCGCCACCCAACCTCTCCCTCAGGCTGGAACCCGTGCCACACTCACTCGGCTGGAAGGAGCCCCTTCTCTCCACACGACTCCCTTACACCTGCCCCAACAATGATGTTAGGCGGTATAAAATAACCTTTGAGTCCTGGCCGTGGCCCCTCCCAGCTACTGCAAAATGTAACACTGTCCTGGCCAGAACCAGGACACCACTTTTGTATGTTGTTTACAAGACAATTTATTACGGAGAAAAGCCTTGCAGGAATGAAAGTGAAATCTATTATAGAACAAAGCTAACAAATTTTCAGGTTTTAATCCTATTTTCATAATTTCTTCCAAGCTGTCAGTAAGCATAGGGGAAAGGAATATTGGACCTTAGCATTGTTGGATTCTGAAGCTGGAGCAACTTAAGTTGGAAGAGTTTCTTGACATGCCTATGCTGGAATTCATTACTCTATAGCAGCATATGCAATACAGAAAACAACTGTTTTGTTTGAGAGTTAAATGCCATTTATCAGATTTTCTGTGATACAAAGACAGAATCCCACTCTCCTTTTTTATTAAAAGTCAAGAAGTCAGAACAAGCTTTTTAAAGATCTATGCAGCAGAGAGATTTCTGCCACAACAGGCAGGAACAGAGCAGTTTTAAGCAAAGCAATGTTGTCAGTTGCTCAAGGCAGCAGACAGCAGATGATCAGGTATTGTTGTGTACCAAGGCCTGGATTTTAGTAAAGCAAGAAGCAGCAATAACATCGTGGCAGAAGAAGGTTGCCGATATTTGATTTTGGCATATCATGAATAAATAAAGGCAAAAAAGAAAGGAAAAGGAACTATCAACTCAGTGCCTGTCCCCTATCACTGTATGAGTTGTTGCTCTTACTGTGTTTGCTTGTATACTGTCTTTCTCCTTAATCCTAGCCTGGCTTTGAATCTCAGAAGTAAACTTTTTTCTCCATATCCAAGTAGAATACTAAATATTTAGGAAGAAGTTCCCAACATCAGATATTATTAGTGAGCATTATAAATTATCTCTAAATCTTATTCCTAATTTTAATCTGAACATTTTTTCTTGATACATTTTCAGTATTTTTTTGAGAGTAAAATTAACTGGTGGTCTATAAAGTTGGCAGATGTACTTATGTTGTGGGGTTTTTTTGTTTGTTTGTTTTTTTTCTTTGATTTTTTTTTTTTTGGTACATTACAAACTTCTTTATCCATTTAACACACCTTCAGCAACAACACCAGTAGCTCTGCACGTATGATCAGAAAAAAAAGGCTATTATTTACCATTTGTACAAAAGGATGTGTTGACTGTGCAAACACCCATGAACCTGAAGTTTTCAGTCCTGTGGGGAATTTAATCTTTAACTACTTAGATGTTCTGTGAGTTTTGGCTGGGTACCAGGAATTTCATTTTCCCTTCCCCTAACATAATGCAATACATTAGTTAGTTTCTGCTTATCATACACCTTGATTTCAAGAGTTCTATTAAAATCTCACAGCAGCAGTACAGTAACTTCTCTGTAATTTAATATGCAAAAGTGTTGTACATAAAGTCTTCATGTCCGTTATTTGCAGGTAAAACACTGTATTAAAAATTTGGATTCAGGAAGAGCAATGGCTCCCTCAGAACCTCTCAGATGTATTTGTACGTACTTCACAGCTGTATGAGTTAATGACAGACTGACAGCAGGAAGACCGAACTCTGGATCATTGTCTCCAACAGAAGAAGGAAGGGAATCTTTTTGTGTGTTATTTAAAGAATTTTTTTTTTTTTTTTGAAATGGATATAATGCTCTAAAATGTCTTTTGGCTCAGTTAGTGCAACCCCCTGCTAAAAAATGGCATTGAAATTATATCATGTCATGTAATCATACCAATCTAACTGGCATTATCCTAAGTTTTCAGGTTTCACTAACTAATTCACCTTTTTCTCAGCTTATACTTAAGATATTGATCAATGCAGTGCCTATAATCTCTTTCACTAGTATTTCCACTTGT
Source organism: Daphoenositta chrysoptera (assembly GCA_013397915.1). Lineage (NCBI taxonomy): Eukaryota > Metazoa > Chordata > Aves > Passeriformes > Daphoenositta > Daphoenositta chrysoptera. The sequence continues at coordinate 7,256 of VZRO01003849.1, read as the reverse complement.
AATTTGCCTTTTATGAAACACAATATGTTAATAATACATCTTTGTTAGCCTTCAGATTGTAGGCTGCACTACATGCTAGTAATCCAGAAAAGGGACAGAGAAATTAGCAGATAAACTTTAATGAAAGGGTGGCCTGGAGAAGTGAATACTGATAAGTAGTTCTGAAAGCAGTAATGGCTTCCTGGTTTGTATGATCATATCTGATCCTCCTGCTTGTCTATCAAGATGTAAAAATGAAATATGGGATGATCAAAATGTGCTTTACCAGCAATTTTCAGATAATTCCCTTAGTAATTTCTCTGTAATGATGTATATGTTTCTCAAATAGTTTTGTTTTCCCTGTGTGATACAATATTTTTATAGTCTGTTTTGTCTCTCACAGCAAATGGTAACCTTAATCACTGCTTTTCTTTGCAATCCTTCTGTTAAAAATGGAAAACCACACAAACATGCAACACCCTTATGAGCTTCTGAAAAAGCCATTAACAGTGATATCTCTGTCAGAGATGTCTCATGTTCTAAAGAAATGTTCTTATGAATCTTCACTACTAGTCTACCTAGACTGAAGTCTGGGCATTCACATATTGTATACTGTCTTTATTAAAGTGAGTAGAATGTACCCATTATAATGAATTTTTACAGACAATTATTATTTTATTATTTAATGGGAAAGTTACATTGAAAAGTTAATTATTCTGTTTGAATTTCATTTACAGTTACTTGTCACCCTCCAACATTCACTATATTTACATAGTATTTATAAAAATACAAATGGGTGACCTAGGTTTGTTAGTATTAATACAAGCAAAAGAGAAATTACCTTTGTTAAAAAACCGCACAAGAACAACAACAACAAACCAAACCAAACCAAACCCAAAAAAACAAAAAAAAATCCCAAAACAAATAAAAAAGGTCCACAAACCACAGCAAAGCCCAAATTGCCAAAGGTAGTTTCCAGCTACCTGAGAGAAAAGTGTGAAAAAGCTCTTCTGACTGAGATCCCCAGATTCTCAGTATCTTTACTTTTTTTATCCCTTGGTTAGTATGTCTTTCAACTGAAATCTTCCTGGGAACATTTACACATCATTCAAATTCTTGTGAGAAGGCTGAATCATTCCATTCCCTAAAGAGATCAGTATTTGATAGTCCAACTCCCTATCCAAAACTGATTCTTTGAAGTTTTCCACACACCAGTCCACTCAGGTTCCAGAACTTCAGTTCCAAAAGTATCTCACTATCACTTTCAGAAGTAATAGCAAAGCACTGAACAAATTTTGTGAAAAAGAATTTATTGGATTCCCAGTCCTTTTCTGCTGTGTGTGACCTCGACAGAAAGAAAATGAGCCATCTTTTGCTCTCTTGATCTCTTGATTGCCCTTTCATAATCAGAAAAGTCTTCATGTTATTAGAATGAAAGACTAAGCTTTCATCTTAACACTGAAAGATTTCTCAGGTTAATTGCTAAAATTCTTTCTACTTTTAAAAATTCTTAATGCCACTCTTATGGATGGAACAATAAGATCCACAAAGCCAGAAAAGAAAATATATTTTACATATGAAAATCCTATGCTTTGGTTGTTCTTTGGTTGTAGGAATTAATTCATAGCAAAACCTTGTGAAGATGGAATTTGTTGGAGTACCCTTCCAACATTTTTTTTTCTATTCTAAAGAAAAATATCCGTTTTTAAGCAATTTAGTAGTAATATATTTAATATTTAGCTCTTCAAAGAATGGTCAGATCACAGCCTGCTTGTAATAATTAAAAGAAGAGCTAGGTTTGGAGATTAAATACACTGAACTCAAAATGATATTTTTACTCCTTAGTAAGGCAGAGATCTCATTTGATGGGACAGAAAAGAGTAACAGAAATGTTGCTGAGTTCAAGATCTCCAGTACAATGAAATTGACCTTGAAAAGTGAACTTTCAACATTTAAAAAAGCCATGGAGACATACCACATTTACCGTTCTAAATAAAGAATGTATTTTAAGCAAAGATAGTGTATACACAACATCGTTTTGGAAGCAAACAAACCAACCTCTTTTTGCCCTGTTTACTGATTGTTTGCAGAGTATCAGATGACATCCAGACACAGGTGATTTAAAAACAGCCAGGAAATGCTAAGGGCACTTCAGGGATGGAAGCTTCTAAAGAAAAATAGAGCAGATTGCCATTAGTATATGTATGGAAAGTGAAAATTTAGTAAGTGGATCGGGAACCCTGGAGTATGCAATACACAGTCGGAGTACATGGAAAGCTGGAAAAAACTATAGATATAAACCACATTTTAAAAAATCAGCCATAAAATGCAACATTAGTTTCTAAAAAGGCAAAATTTTGCCTTAACAATGAGAAGTAAATATTTAAAGGAAAAAATTTAGGAATAAAATCTGAAACAAACATAGAAAATACAAAAAAATAAACAACCTAAAGACTGCACTCCTTTATGCATTCTTGTTGCTGTCAGTCTGATTACTTATATGTGGACAGGCATAGTTGTGTATTTAAAAAATAATATCAGTATTACAAATTTTATATCTTAATATGAAGGATTTCATTTCTACTACACATTTTTAACGTGTGTTTTCACCTAAAATTTGTAGGTATCTCCTTATTTCAAATACCAAGTTAGAGAAGTTTAGAACACAATTTCCAGAACAATTCTTATCATTAAGTAAGCATATTAGGTATTCAATATCAGGATGCTGTTGACATGTCATAATTTCCCCTTAACAGTCTCCTTAAGACATAGTGACATGTAAGCCCTGAGACCCAGAGGAATACTTCAAGAGTGAGCATTGCACTAGAAGACATATAGTCATACCAGGGAGGAAAAGAGGTTGCATTACTATTTCATCTTCTTGTGAATGAAGCTTTCCATCTGAATTCAACAATTTTATCTGTTAGAATGATTTTTAAAAAGATAGATTTTGCTCAACAGTAAGTTCTTCACTCCAAATATGGTCTATTTCCTTTGCCCGTATCAAGATTTTAAGTGCAACAGTTTCAAGATAACGTTTATACTTACAAAATAAGTAATAAGAGATGCTTAAAAATCATTCAGCAAGTCAATTTTTCCTCATGGGAAGAAGCCTATGAAACCTTTTGTAGATTATGTGCATCTCAATGACATGGAATAATTAATAAGTTGGTTTGGGGAAATCAGCTTTGAATGAGGGTAGTACAGCACTACAGTCTAGTAGACCTGGAAGATAGTGATAATAATATTGTCAGAGTTGTTATAAAATTTGGTTTTGATAAGCACATTAGGGGCACTCTGTCCATATTTTTCCATCGTGCCTTCAATAATATAAATGCTAAAGCCCTACCTAGAAATCAAATTAATATTTAATTCTTTATTTGGGCAAGTCTAGAGGGACATTTTGTCTCCACCAAAATCCTGGGTGCTGGAAACATTTTGATGGCCCTCACTGTCTATGGTCTTAAGCCAATATGAATTTAGTAGAAAATGTAATGCAAGTGTTAGTTTTTGCCTGATCTTGACATAGTACAAAAGATGATTGAATAATTTACATAAAGGTGGAATGCACAGACAAAACAAGCAGGATATGCTTACTAAAGCTTTTAAGAAATATCATCTTTCTAAATAATTTTAAATCACTCTTCTGTACAGAGCTGAAAAATAAGGTGCAGTGGGCTGCTTGAAACACTGTGACACACACCCTCAGTCAAGTTCTAGGAAGAATTGTGCTAGCAATGTCTTTTTAAAATGTGCAACTGATCTGTGTGCTGTCTATATTGTATGTTCTGTTTTACTTTTTTGCCAGGAAATTATTAAAAATAATCATTAATTTTGTATAAAAATAATTTCAACATTCAGTTAGCCATTTAGTGCTATGCTATAAATACCTACTATAGATAGATCCTGTGTAATAAAAAACTGCTTAAAAATCTGAAAGAGATTTCCACATCAGTTTTTATTTTTTGTTTGGATTTTTTGGCCTTTTTTTTAGATCTTTTCTATTTCTTTTGTATGGTCAAACACACAGCGGCTTACATTAGACTTCAGGAGAGTGTTCCATCAATATGCTTTAGAGGTCTCCAAGGTACTCACTTTTCTGAGCAGCCAGTGAATGGAAAGCTGTTATATTTACAGAAGTGGGTCACAAAGTTTCCATACTTTTTTAAGAAAAATACAAATTGCGCAGTTTATTCAGGCGTAAGAATATTTCGATGTTAAGAACCGCAACTGAAAATTTTAATTAGCTTTTGTTTACGTTCAGATTAGTATAGCCGTAAAGTAGGAAGTGGATACACTTTCATAGTGGTGAAAAGATGCATCAAAGAAGTTGTTAAGGATACACTCTCTAAATTTTTTAAAATTCTCTGTCTAATGAACATGAGACAACACAGAACATTATAGTGCATAAAAAGACATTATTCTGAAACATTTCACTACGACTTAGATACCCTGAATTATTTTTTAGCAAAAATTACCCTAAAAAGCTAATTAAAATATCCACTCTTCTGCTTCATGCCTATGCTTAGCGTCAGCTAGAATTTAAAACAGCTGAACGTGGTATTGTAGGAAATCTGTTGTCTGTGCATTTCCATAGGAAACTAGTTATTCCTGACAACTATAAATGAAAATATGTCTAGAAAAATGGATCTAAGATGTAAAAGTGAAGAGGTCCTCTTGTGTTATCCTATAATACAAATTCTGATTTGCTGGGTTTGTTGTCTCTTCTTTTTAAATCCAAATATGATCAAAGCATTTATGAAATGTTGAAATGTCATTCTAAAATTATTTAAATATTGTTTTTTTACTTTTCCCAAAATTATGCCATAACAGTAGACACTGCTGTATCACACAATATACCATTTAATGATCACAAACAAAATACCATTTACTTCAGATTGTATGCTATCATGCTTTATTTGGTCTTAATTTATCACTCTGCATTTCTGCAATTTTTGGTATTGCTATGATTTCTATTAAAAGGAAACGCCAGAACATATGTCACATCAAAATAAACATTGCAAACATTTTTTTAATATATATAAATATTTAATCTATTTTTTACCTCATTAGATAGAAAAAGAGCAGATAAAGCATAAAGGGAATCAGTCTGTCTGTGTTGCTGTTTTCCTTTGCAAGTAACAACATTTGAAAATTACATTATCTACATCAGTTTTATTGTAAATATATATTATAAAAATTAGGATGGTCTCAGAGTGTAAAATTCTTATTAATGACACTTTGGGAAAAAATGTAATTGCTTATCAGTGTTACTGTTCTTGTTACTGTTGTTCATTTATAAAAGGGGAAAGAAAAATACAGTAACACAGAAAAGAGGTCTGTGATAGAATTAGAAGCTCCTGTTATATGTAAAAATTTTATTCTGATCCCTATAAAAAATTGTTCCTGACCTCAACATTCTTGCAGGATCCCCTCCCTACAGATGGTGGACCCTGGTTAGCGTGAAGAGAAGTGGGGTGGAAGCAGGAAACGGAGACCCTGAAGTTCAGCATTGTCTCTACCTTCTGCACAGGAAGAAAACTTGGCATGGTACTTCTATCAACGCTTCTCCACTGAGAGGAGAGGTGGGGAGGTGAAGTGCAGCTTTCCATATTAAATGGCACAAATCTGACATGAGTAGAGCTCTACCTGGGAAACAGCAGTCTGTGCTTTTTGTACTATGCGGTGCTGCACTGCAAATATTCAGAGCATTCTGCCTAACATTTCAGTGTTAAGCTGGATGAAGATGAAATGGAAAATTATTCATTAGATTTAATGAAAAAAATAATGGCAGCCCATAAACAAACAAGCAAAACAAAAGCAGAATGTTTGACTAATTCCAAGAAGGAAGTTGAAATGAAGAGGATTTTCTACAAGTAGTTAAATTTTGTCTCTTACCTCACTTTTTTTTTTTTAACATGACGTTTGAGGTCTGATATGAACCTGGTTTTTTGCTTCTTAGACCATTTCTGATTTGTCATCTTTCATTTTATTTCCTGAAACATTCTCCCATGTAAACCTATCAAATTTACTCATTTTTCTTTTAAAAATATTCTTGTATAGTCAATTATTCAATCAAGAATTTCAGTCCTAAAGTCACGTGCCATTGTATGATCAGTATGTATTGCAACTACAGGAAAAAAAAAAAAATTCAGGTACCTTGTTTTCTGTACAGTGTTCATTTGGAGGAATACATAAATATTAATAATGCATCATGGTGTAAAAATCAAACAGTCAATTAATTCATACATGTTGATTAGAGAAATTAAGGTTTTGACATTTATATGACTTGCTTCAAAAAAATGGTTTTGAGTCTTGTAAACACAGAGTATCTTCAACTACATTCATGGTGTCTAAGAACCAAGGCAGATAAGGCTGTTCACCTAAAATTAGATGTTTGGAAGCCAAATTATGAGTACAGCCTAAAAAACAACTCATCTCTAGGCAGTAGAGAGAGAGAAAGAAAGAGAGGGGGAGACAAAGTATTTCAGAGGTCAAGTCATCCCACTGCAAGACTGATGTCTTTAATAGATGGAATGTATCACCTTCTCAGTGTCATTTACCACTGAAGGCAGGAAGCCAGGATGACTGATTGGATGTATGTGACTAGGTTTTACACTGCTAATGATAGCTGAGATGAAGCTCGGCCCCTTAGAATTAAAGTACAGAATATTGCATAAGAGTAAAGAAGGTATACTCTGTAGTCACTATATCATAGGCAGAAAACAAAGTAGAATCAGTTAGAGAAGAAGAAAGGAAAATTGTATGAAGTTTTCTACTTAATGCATTCACCAGGGATATGTGAAGAAGGAAATGTTAAAGAGCAATTAGTTAAACAGAGAGACAAGAAAGGTTAAGAATGCATATGGATTTCAATCAATTAATCACCCTTATGTGACTCATACGAGTTGGCACTGGAGATATTTCATGCTTCCTTTGACATTCACAGTGCCTCACTGAGGAGGGCTTTCAGCATAGCTGAAAAGATCTGAATTGGTTTACTGGCGTATATTCCCTCATCCTCGCTTCACTATCGTTCCCCATCTCTTACATTCCTGTCAGATCATTGATTCAATCTAGCAGAAAGAATGGCTCTAGCAGAATATCCTTTGTTATCTGGCTACTAAATGCAGAATTGGCTAGGAACATCACAGTGATACATCTGCAGAGGGATCTGGACAGAATGGATTGATAGACAAAGGTCAGTTGTATGAGGTTCAACATGGCCAAGTGCTTGTCACAACACTCCCATGAAGCACTACAGGCTTGGGGAAGAG
>VZRO01003848.1:457346-498353 GCA_013397915.1 Daphoenositta chrysoptera | reverse complement strand
GAGAAAGCTGGAAATCAGCTCCTTCCAGGTCTGCACGGGGCCACGTGGAGTGGGGGAAGGGAAGCCCCTCCCAGGTCCTGGAAGCCACTCCGGTGGTCTCGGCTGTGCAGCTCACGGGTGTTCCTCAGCTGCCCGTGGCTTTGAGGGGGGGTCTCCTGCAGCATTCCAGGGACTTGTGCCCTGGCACTAGGGGAGGAGAGGTTCAGGCCCACTCCAAGCCGGAGCCATTCCCCCCCTGCTTCCTGCCAGAGAGCTGGATACCAAAGGAGACTTCCCGCGCCTCCAGCAGGTTTAAATATGCGAACTCAAAAAAAGCGCAATTGGATCAAGAAGCTGTCAATCAAACCAACTCCTACCCACAACAGTTTTTCAGAAGAAAGAACCCAAGTTGGGGACTCCTCTCTATTTTTATCATGTTCCATCACTCTGAGCAAGAACCAGACAAACAACCCCAAGAAATGGCTTGGAAAGTCTAGAGGACAAAAATAACTGCCCAGACTGTGGTTAGAGGGGCTGAGCTTGGCAGAGCCAGCTTGGGCTGGAAAACAAGCAAGCTGTTTTCCTTTAAAATAACACTGAGAGGCAGAAATGTCATCTCATGGGGTCAGGACAGCAGAGATCCACAAGGCAGGAGAGAAGGACAGGTTTGGACAACCCTGGCCTCAGCATGCCCAGAGAAGTGCAATCCCTGTGCTACATTAACAGCTCCTTTCACTGTCTGCCTCCTCCTTTCTCTTTGCCTCTCAGCCAAACCCACATCGGGATGCACCAAAAATAAGCTTGGAAATTCTTTTTTGGCCCAACTTCAGCCACCCATGGGCAGGGCTGGGAAGAGGATGTGGGACACAGTGGTTTTGCAGTGACATAACCCAGTGAAGATGTGGGTTTAGTGTCCTGCTTCACCTCACAGAGTTTCTGTGCAAGCCTGGGCAGGTGAGTGGGACACACCATTCTTGGGAGCATCTCTTTCCTCACACCATCTCTTTATCCACCTTATCACACCAGCTGCTGAAAATCTGCAGGTTGAAATAAATAAAATGGATACTCTGCTCTGGTGAGATCCCACCTGCACTGCATCCAGCTCTGGGACCTCCAACATCAGAAGGACATGGAGCTGCTGGAGCAATTTCAGAGGAGGCCACAAAGATGCTCGAAGAGCTGGAGCCCCTCTTCTCTGGAGCCAGGCTCAGAGAGCTGGGGGTGTTCACCTGGAAAAGGCTCCAGGGAGACCTCAGAGCCCCTTCCAGTGCCTAAAGGGGCTCCAGGAGAGCTGGAAAGGGACTTGGGACAAGGGATGGAGGGACAGGACACAGGGAATGGTTTCCCACTGCCAGAGGGCAGGGTTAGATGGGACATTGGGAAGGAATTTTTCCCTGTGAGGGTGGTGAGGCCCTGGCACAGGATGCCCAGAGAAGCTGCCCCTGGATCTCTGGCAATGTCCAAGGCCAGGTTGGATGGGGCTTGGAGCAATCTGGGATAGTGGAAGTTGTCCCTGCTCATGGCAGAGGGATGGAACTGGCTGATCTTTAAGGTCCCTTCCAACACAAACATTCAATAATTCTATGAAAAGAGCCAAAAAAATAAAACTTGTGATTTCTCCAGACCTGATGGAAGCAAATAATCACCCCACCAATACCCCACAAACCAATACAATTAATTAAGCTGGTCTCTGGGAAGGAGCCACACATGGACCTGTCAGGGTATCAGGACTTTTCTGGAAGGGAATTTCTGTAAATTCCTTGATCCTGTCAGGGTGAGAAACCCAGGAGTGTGGGTGGGATATAACACAGGAGCAGCTTTTCTGGAAACTGAGATCAAGAAACAAGAGGAGAGAGGAGGCACCAACATCTCCTTAGCAAGGAACAAAGGTTCTCCAAGCTAGTAGGCACTAAATTCCCTGCCAGCTCCTCTGCTGAACACAGATTACAGATTTGATCTACAGCTGCTCTTGTGAGCATGGAAACTGTCTTAAACAGGGATGGAGCTGGATCTAGAAAGTTTCTACCTCCCCCTAAATCCTGTCTGATGTAGAACTCTGGATCTTAGTGAAGGATCCAGGAGGCTCTGGGTGCAGGGCCCAGCTCTGGCTGGCCTTGCTGGCAGAGGAAAATCCTCCTGCTCTTTACCTGCTGTAAATAAAGACACAGCCTACCTCGAGTATTCTGTATTCCTGGCAACTCTTAGGGAATTCCTGCAATCCTCGATAGTGAGAATAATGCGATTGCCTCCTAATGTGAGATTTCCTTTGCTGGGTAAAGTACACCTAAGGGCTGCTGATGTAATTCTCTCATACTAAGCTGATTAAATGCTGTGGAGTTAGAGCCTTTTATAATTTTATTACATTAGATTCCAGAGATGAAATTAATAGAAATGACCAGACAGTGAAGGAGGCAGAAATCTGTGTCCGCAGATTTTAGAGACTCCAATTACATTCAGACAATCCAGTGAGGTGTCTGCAAGAGCAAATCTAATAACAGAGTGTCCATCTGTTCCACAATATGGATAAACTTGGGTTATCAGGGTTGTACAATATTAAAAGAACAATTACAAGCAGAGAACACAGAAAGGTCGTGATATCCCAAGGATTCACGCTGTTCCTTTGAGGAAGACCAGCAGCCATTAGCACTGCTCAGCAACTGGCTACAGGGTGTTATTAGCACCGTTAATGACTTGCAGTGAGACAGGAAAGTTTCTTGGGCTGGACAGAGGACGTGAGAAATCCATTATCCCTACCCCAAAATGTCTGAGCTGGACCACACCTCTGTATGGAACCTTGTAAAGGTTTGGCTGAATTGGAAGAGAAATCAGGGTTGAAGGCTGTTCTGAAGAAGCCTGTGAGAAAGTGGTGATCAATAACTAACTCATGTAAGCAGAGTTAACTATTAGGAGACAGCAAATGTTGATTCCGACGGCAAATGTTAATTACAAAACCTAAGATGCTGGACTTGCCCTAATCTTGTCAAGATAGAGGGGACAAGGATCATCTCAGAAACCGCTGAATCATTCCTCAAAGGATCATGCATGCCCTGGGGAGAAAGGTGAAAAGCGCATTGTGAGGAAGACTACCAGCCTTCATCAGAAAGACCCCTGAGGAAGAGGAGAAGCCTTCCTCAGTGTGACCACCAGGACACACAGTGCATGCGTGGCATGTATACTAATGATATTAATGACTTCCAAGAAATGATTTGTATAACCACGCCTGTCCCAAGGAATATGATGAATATTCATGATTTAACCCATAATATTGTGTAGTAAGGAGCACCGGGGTGTGTGTATTCAGAGGAGAGATCCCACACACATCCAGTACCGAATAAAGCAAACACCCGCTTCTCTGACTCTGCCTCTGAAGTGTCTCCTGGCCCGGTTTGGGGCAAATTGCCTGGATAACTTTAAAAATTCGGGCATCAACAGCAAAATGCTTCAGGGTGCAAAAAAACACCTTATGTCATTGACTTTGAGTCAATTGGCTCATTTCAGCCAAACCCTTAATTTCACTCTGGCTTAGACAAGTCAGCTGGGACAGAGATCACCACGAGGCCTCTGCCTGCTGAGCTCCCTCCCCTTTCCCTTCACAAGGAAAAGCTGGATTTATGAGTAGCTTCCAATCAGGTTTTTGTGTACACCCTTGGGCCATCCTGGCTCTACTGACCACACGTTTCAGTTGTTGGGCTAGGTGATCTATGCCACTCACCAACAAAGCAGCCAGTGAGGGCCACAGACCTCACACACAATGCAAAATTCAGGGGATATTCATGCACCGATGCTTTACATTTTTCTCTGGGCACTGCCATCAGCAAAACGCTGCAGTATTCAGATGGGGGTCCTGCAAAAGGTCAAACTGAAATTTTCTTGCATATCTGAGCAAATATTTGTGAACAATTTCCCCCATTATTCTCTAAGCTTTACATATGGCCCGCTCGGCTGAGAGAAGCATGGTCCTTGTTAAAGTATTTCTGTGGACTGCAGTGGTTTAAAAAACTGCCTGAAAGCAATTCCTAGGCTGACTATTCAAATGCATTTTCTGCAAACAAAAGTTTATTTGCTATGTATAGATAAGTGCTGTCAGTGGGCTAATTTGGAAGCACTGTTGATTACCCATTGTAATGAGGCCTATTACATAATTAAAAGTGTTTTCTCCTAACTGCATTTTGCTGCTAATTAACATTTTATGCCATCTACAATGGACACTTTGGGCTGCATCAAAGACATTATTATGCAATTTTATCCTAAGAGCAGACTATGAATTATTAATTAATATCAAATCTGTTGATTAACGGGTAATTTGTAAGTAAGCCAGTCATAGCCAGGAATATGCTTCACCCATAAATAATCCCCTGAAACACGGTCCAAAATAACATGGAGTAAAGAAAAGGTAGAAGATTGGGAGTGTGAAACATGGGAGACTGGGATAATTTATGAGAACCTCTGATGTTTTTCCAGAAATTCCTGTTGTTAGTGTTTTAATTAAACAGCATCCTCTAAAACACTCTGTCATGTCCCAGGAGGATTCACAAAGGGAAAACTCTGGAATCCTTGTGCCCTGAGCAAGCCAGACAACAACAGGAACTTAGTGTACAAATTCACCTCAGCCTGGAAGTTAAGATCAAAAATTTACCCAGTTTGGGGGTGGAAGCAGCAGATGTTGGCAGAGACTGAGGAACACCTACAGAAATTATTTTGCTGCGGCATCACCTTGAAAAACGAGACGTGGGTGAGAGCACGGCTGCAGTGTGAATGTGGGGGGAGTTGCCTGCCCACTGCTCACTTATACAAGTGCCTAAATTGGCACAAATCTATACAAATGTCTAAATTCAGGTTCAGCTGTTCAAACCGAGCTGGTGAATGGGTACTGGATAAAATCTTGACTTATTGGGGTTGAGAGTGGACTCATTTCAACATGAGCCAATTCATCATCTGAATTGCCCACCATGAGCGATAATCAATGCACATCAGGGCCTGGAGCACCACATCCAGCCCAGCTGCACCCCCTGACCCTTACCCAGCAGGAACTGGGAGCTCTGGAGGGCAACGGTACCTGCTGGGAGCCACAGTCACCCTAAAAAGTCAACCCTGGGGCTTCATCCAAGACCAGGCATCCCATGGAACCGTTGTGGGACGCTGTGGAGTGTCCACCCCATGCTGCTTGGCTGCCCTGAAGTCAGGGCTTATCAATCACAGGCACCAGGACACAGAATCATCCCGGGATTCAGAAATGAAGGAGCAGCCTGATGCACCCTCTGCCAGCTTTGGCATCTGCTCAGTGCTGCAGAAGCCTGGTTCTGCTCTGAGCTCAGGCCTGAACTGGCTGCAGCTCATCCTGAGGTCAGGAAAGGTGGTATTATAATAACAGTAGTAGTAGTAGTAGTAGTAGTAGTAGTAATAGTAATTATTATTGTTGTTGTCGTTATAGTAATTTTAATAGGTGTTATTGTTGTTGTTGTCATTATTCTCATTATTATTATTACTGTTAATCAGGCTGGTGATGCGCCTGCTGTAGCAGAGCTGCAGACACCTGAAATGCACTCCACGTGCTGCACAGATTGTGTCTGGGCAGGGAAAAGCATCCAGGCTGCTTCCATCCAGCAAATGCCTGTTGGGAAAAGCTGCTTGAGCAGCCTTGTTTACCAACATAAACAGGCTGCAGGAGAGCTGTGTGATAGCACACACCACAGTCAGACTTTGTGCTGGAGTTGTAAAAAGGGAAGGGGAGAGGGAGGCGCTGGGAGTGATGGTGGTGTTTGCAGGGTGGGACAGTCCCAGCTGTGCTCACCCTGTTTCTCACACCCACTGTGTTTAGAGTGGCACTCAGGTGAGAAGAATAGCAAAACAGGCCATAAATAAAAGAATAGATCAAGCAAAGAGCCACACTTCAGTTCTTGGATGTCCACTGATGTCCCTGGATGGAAAGGGCTTCTCTGCAGGCTACAGGGGGACCCATGACATCCATCCCTCTAGAGCAGCTCCAGAATATTCCTGCCCCCAAAAAGGCGAAAATCTCCCAGATTCCTGGACACTGCCAGAACAATCTTTCAGAATGTCAGGTTGCCAGATATCACCCCAAACTAGCTGCAGCAATAATAAATAGAATACATACAGATGTAGGAGAGAGGGCACCACATCTAGAAAAGAAAAATTAAAATGCAGAGGAAATTCTTTACACAGCATCTTGCCACGTTAGGAAGAAGGAACAAGCCAGATCTGTTTTGCTAGTTTCTGAGGCCAACATATATATAAGTTATTGCACAAAACAAAAGCGCTGCTTCAACATAAAAAAATACGGCAATCAGCAAACTTAGCATTTCATCCACAGAAAGGATAGAATTAAGACAGAAGAACAGAGTTCCATAATTAGAGAAACAGGCAATAGGAACTTCAAGAAAACGCAACAATGTAAATTACTTCCTCCAAAAGGACTTCACCAGCAGACTGTGCATTTCATTAGATGGCAAAAAGAACAAGCACACAGCTACAATTCTATTTAGCAACAGTTTTGGTATTTTGCAGTGGAATTTTTTAAAAAGTCTTCTAAAAAACTTAATCTTATTATAGTATTGAAAACAATACTTTGTGCTTACAAGCCCAAAGGTGAAGATCCTCTCCCCTCTCATCACAAGACTGCCCCCTGCCCACACTCAGCCTGGCCACGGGCACCTTCTTAAGTCCTGCCAGACCCAGGAGCTTTAACGAAGCCCAGGACCAATTAATTAATCATTGTCCTCCTTGCAAAAAAAGTACACAGAGAAAACAATAATTGGAATTCATAAGCCCTTGGATACAAGATGGTTAATGAGACCCTCCAACTACAGAGACCTGTAGGAAGATGCAGCTCTGTTTACAGCAGCCCTTTTCATTGTGTTTTTCTCATTTCAACTTCTCTCATTATTTCTGCAGGACGTAATGAAGAGCTCCTTCAGACATGCAAAAATGAAGCCAGACAATACAGAGAGGGTCTGGAAGGTTTTTCTTTACAAGGCTGGGTAATTCTGAAGGCAGACAAAAGGAAAGGTGTGTTAACATCTTTTTTTTTTTTTTTACACTCTGTGTTGCCACCTCACCTTTAGCAAGAAGTTTTGCACTTTGGGTTAGCTGACAGGTCCTATTTCAAGTGAAAACCCCAGTGCAAGAAATATCACTGATAGCAGGTCTCCCAGGTTTGGGTACCACAGAAATGGTGACACTCCCCAAAACTGAAGGGATATTTTTCTGTACCCCCAGTCCCACACCAGCTCTCATGGTTTATTTGTAGGGTTATGTGGAAGATATCTTTTCTAACACATTTCTGGCCATCAGGACTGCGAGGAAGCATGAAAACATTAACTAGATGCAAAAAAAAAAAAGGGTTAAAATGATAGAAAATCATCCCCTTCATTGCTGCTTTCCTCAAGCTTTAAAAGCAGTGCATCACCTGGCTAACTTCTGTTCTTTAACCACCAGAAGGTGGATGTTGTTGGGGTCCCCCATTCAGCACCCAGTGTAACTCCACCCTCAGCATTTCCCCTCCTCACTGATGGTCCTCACAGTGAAACCAACCCATTCATTTGTAAAAGCCATAAAAACACAGAGGACATCCATGATTCCACCCTGGAAATCTCTCCATGTGGTTAAAGCCATGACATATTTCCTGCTCTCACCACATGGGGCTGAGGACTTTTTGACCCTGGCCACTGGCTGAATGCCAAGCCATCCTATGGACTGCAATTTTTGTATATTTATTTTTTTAAATAATCATTTCACGTTTGAGAGCCTATAAATATCCAAGCAATTTACTGCAGATTTACCACTCTCCATGTTTCTGATCTCAGCGCTGGGGCTCGGAGTTCAGCCCCAATCCAAGTTAATACACAGCAGCAGCTTTGCATGTTAATGAGAGGGAGAATTGTTTTCTGGCTCGACCTCTGGGATCAAGTGCTGATGCACTACAGGAAAAGGCAGTGATCTATCATCCAAACCCCAGCCAGGACCACTTTTTCCTGGGAGAAGGGCTTGTAATAACTTACTCGACACCATCAGTCATCTGTTGTCCATCCTCTTGGGGGCATTCCCAGCATTACTCCAGCACCAGGAGCCTTCAGCCCCGGGACACTGATTGAACACAGCACCTTATTACTCATTTTATGGCAGCAGCTCGGTACCCAGGTCATGGAGCAAGCTCCAGATGTGGAGAACAGCAGATCTCATGCCCAGAGACTTTGTGGTTTGGGGATTTGTTGAGTTTTGATGGTGGTGCGACAAATTCTCCTCCCTACGGAGGGGTTGCTGAAAAGGGCAGTGGTAACAGAAGGAAAAGTTCATTAATTATGACTGGGAGCAGTCAAAAAGCAATGTTTTAAAGCCATTTCACTGCCTGGTGTTGTGTGTTGGAAATCACAGTCTGAGCTGTTCTCCTGCACAGACCAAAGTGAGGACATAGCATCTGAGGGGACCAGAGATGAAGCTGTGACCCCAAAGTATGAGCTACCCATGGGGACGCAAGAAGAAAGAGTTTCCAAAAGATACCCTGGAGTGTGGCACAGCTCAGGATATTCTTTCAAATGGAATATTTGAGGACAAAAATGAAAATTTTTTTTAAAAGTCTCCCATAAAGAATTTTGTTTTCCTTCTCTTCCCTCCTTTCCTTCTCTTTTAGAGGGAAGATTTTGGGCTGAGAACAGGGAAAGAGCTATAAAGTCTTCACCCCAGCACAGTCCCCAACACAGAGAACCGATAGCAGCCTGTCCCTGTGGGCAACATGAGCTGGGCAGGGTGCCAAGAGCCTGGGAAATATTTCCAAATACCTGCCAGGGAGTGCAGTCTATGCATCCCTGGGGAAAAACAAACCTGCTCATCAGAGATGCTCCCAGGAAAACAGTGCTGGGAGATGGTTTATGGGGGAGGAAGGACCTCTCTGGACAGGATGGCCCCTCACAGCACACACAGCACATGCCTCTGCTTCCAGGAGGAAAGCGCCATCCCAGGTGCCCTTCAGGGAGGCTCAGAGCCTTATTTGCCTTTTTTCCCAGCTGCATATTCATCTGCTTAGTTTGTAAATCCCTGGAGCCTCGTTTGTCCAATTAGTGCTTGCTGAGTCTCTTGCTACTGGCAAATAATAGGTTCTTCCATGCACTATTGCATTACTCAAAAGAAAATTACTTGGCAGCTAAGAACCAAGGAGTCTTAGTGCCATGAGGAATTGAAGGGAGGAGAGGCAGCCCCTGCACCTTAACTGGCCCTGACATAAGCCCTGAGTGGACAGGAAGGGTCAGCCCCATCCGTTGCAGGGGTGTGAGGTCATTTCTGTGCTGTTTCAGTGTTCTGGGAACTGGGATTTGAGAAAAACCTGCCTGATCCACCCATACCCAAAAGTTTTGTAATGAAACCACTTTACCTTCGCTCCTCTAAGCCTTCACTTTACAGGTGCTGTAGCATCCCATAGCTCCCCAGTGGCATTCCTGGCTTTGCTCCCTGTTGCAGCTTGCTGCTGGTGAAAGCTAATCCAGGAGCCTCCCCTCCAGCCAGACCTTTTGCAGCAAAATAAATCATCTGAGTGGGATAAAAAAGATTCCCAAGCATTTGAAGAATGAGGCTGTATTTTTAGCTACAACAACCCAAAAAGAAAAGCTCTTTTTTTTTCCCCTCCTTTCTACTGGTGCAGTTCATCACTCAGAGGAAAGACTGTTGACACTCTCCACTATCCCAGGTTGCTCCAAGCCCCGTCCAACCCGGCCTTGGACATTTCCAGGGATGGGGCAGCCACAGCTTCTCTGGGAAACCTGTGCCAGGGCCTCACCACCCTCACAGGGAAAAATTTCTTCCTAAATTCTAATCTAAATCTCTCCTCTCTTAGTTTATAACAATTCCCCCTTGTCCTGTCACTGACGTGACAGCAGAGCATCCTGCTGGAGATCAATCACTTGTCCAAGGGGAAAAATAGGGGCAAAAATTCAGCATCCAGACAAAGGAGCAAAGAGGGATGTAACTGATGGAATCAGCCACACTGGGATGTAGCAGGGCCACAGAGCCCAGGTTTTCTTTCCTCCAGCCTGACATTTAGGTGAGACATATATATATATATTCTTTGACAGAGGTCTGTGAGCAGTTTGACCTGTGGTAATCCTTTACCCCCAGCTAGGAGAGAGCCTTGCACCAGAAATCAATCTGCCTTGCCTCCATTTCTTGTCTGACTGCACCCACTTCCTTAGGAAGAGGCAAAAATGTCCCTCTCTGTTTTATCATACAACTTTAATACGTGCATTTTATAGTTCAGGTCGTATCCTTTCACGAGCCTCATTATTTTGGACTGGTTTTATAACAAGGAAAATGCCATTAAAGTGTCTTTCTCCAATGGACTCAAGTAGCCCTTCAGTTTAAGCCTCCCTCATGGCTTGGAAAGCTGGAATTTTGTTTCTCAATGCTGAATAAGACACCAAGATGATGGCACCAGTGTCTAAAAGGTGTGTAAAGTAATTGTGGCTGCAGCTGGGGTCTGTTGAGCATGGCTGAATCATCACTCACTCCCCCAGCAGGGGGTTGGATATGCTGCCCATTTACAGCCTGCTAAATCCTGCCCCTGGGGAAGGCTCTGCGCCTTCAGGTCTGCTCTTCCCTTGGCTCAATCTTGGCTTTACAGAGGGCTAAAGGAGATCAGAACTGAGGTCAGATCTGCTACAAGACTCTCTATCCACAGGCCAGGCTGGTATTGAAAGAATTTAAAGCTCCATCAGATTTCCGTGGGTGTTGTGTCAGACCTTTAATTGTTATTCAACTAAAACCAACATTAGAACTGGATATAAGCCAAAACCAGAGAGATTTGCCCAAATTTTAGGTCTAGGCTGAACCCAGACTAAATCTGAAGTTAATTAAAGCAGAGATTGATCTGAGTATAAACTCTGGAGCAAACCCACCTGGGTTTTAGGGACAGCTTGCACATGAACTAAGCCCACCCTTGCTAGATAAAAACAAAAGTCAAACCATCCTCACCTGACATTTACAGAGGGCGGGTGAATTCCATTTCCCTGCATCGCTCCCATCCCTCTCCAAACAGACCAAATACCCCAGACTGAATCCAAAACCAAACTGAAATTCCCT
Organism: Daphoenositta chrysoptera; assembly: GCA_013397915.1. Lineage (NCBI taxonomy): Eukaryota > Metazoa > Chordata > Aves > Passeriformes > Daphoenositta > Daphoenositta chrysoptera. The sequence goes on along the minus strand of VZRO01003848.1, from coordinate 487,289 downwards.
TCCACACAAATCCAGGGGAGAAACTGGCACATCCCTGGCTGGGGGTGTTCGACAAAGCCCAGCAATTCAGGATCTGCCTTCCACCTTTTACTGATTTCTGCTAAAATCTGTGCACCCCCAGTCATTCTCTACCTGTGTGACCTCACTTTGTGCTCTCCAGGTTGGTTCAGCAGGCTCTACTCCTCACCTTAAAATGTGTTTAGACCTGGGCTTGCACATCTGAGGGTTCTCATTAAAGGAAGGCTTAGATCTGGGGCAGCAAAGTTTGGAAAGCTTGGGAATGACCAAGGCAAATGGTCAGCCGTGACCACTGCTCAGCACTGATGGAGGAAAATTTGATAAATGGACATTCAATGGACACCCTGGAATGATCCAATGCAGCAAACAGGAGCAATCCCTGACCCCAGGGAAGGAAAACAGAGCCGGATCATGGCTGCAGTGCCAGGAGCTGGTCCTGGAGCCAGTTTTGCAGATTCTGGGTGAGACATCATCCTTGGTCTGACACAGATAAAGCTGTCAGGGATGGCCACTCACCTGTGTTTAAAAGATGCTGCCTGTGACAACTGCTGCTTAAGGGTCCTTGCTCCACAGCAGGACTAAGACAACCTTCCCCAGGCAGTGGGAAATGCCCCACTCTTGCTTTAGCAGACAGAAGGAGATCCTATATTTATTTCTATAGCCACACAGTAGAGAAAACAGGCAAAAAAACCTTGCCATATGAACTAAAAGGGTATCGATACACTCACTCCCAAATCCTCTCTCTTCAGCAAAACCCAAGACATCTGCTGCTGAGCTGCACACTCAGCACCACCCAGAAATTACTCCCTCTGAGCCCAAAGAGGAACTAAGTGAGTCACGGCTCCGCCATGGAGTGTTTTTTTCTCTATTTTGCCAATATTTGCTATGGGGCGATGCCGTGACTTTTGTAGTGCCTGCAGAGCAGTGTCTGCATGTGCAGGGAGATGTTGAACTGGGGGATACCAAAGAGCTCAGTGAGTGAGTGGCTGCACAGGTGAAAGGTCCAGGTCGTGCTGCTGCAGCTCACAAATCAGGCACTGAAGCCTGGCATGAATCCCCAGCCAGCAAAACTCCCAAAAGCTGCCACTGTCCCTCCAGAGACCTCCTGCCAGCTCAGGTTTCACTCAAGTAGGTTAATCCCTGTTGTCTTCCCAGCCGTGGTTGCTGTCAGCTCTGTTTTGGCAGCAGAAAGGAGGAGAAGGTGACTCCACCTGCACTGCACCTAATTGAGGATGGATGTCATGAGCCGCCAGTATATCCCAGACATGGATCCCAAGATGTCGAGATCCAAGGCCCCAAGAATCCCAAGATTCCCTGCCCAGGTGATCCTTAAGGTCCCTTCCAACCCAAACCATTCTGAGATCCCTTGTCAGACTCTGGTTTAGGCACCAAAGCACTTGGGAAATCAACTGCTCCATGAAACCACAAGCTCCCAGCCTGGGTGTTGCAGCACTGTGAGCTTCCAGGAGGATGAGCTGAAGCCAGGATTCCTGGCTGGATCAGTTCTTGGCTCCATGGGAAGGGCTGTGCCTGGGATGCTGAGCTTTCATGCCAAGATGCCGTACTCTCCCTTCACACATCTGAAAAATAAGAGCTCCCCTTTCCTTCCCAGGAATGTTCAGACCTTCAAAGTGCCCCAAATCCAAAATATGAACAACAAGAAGCTGGGAAAAGACCCAGACACGGTCTGCTGCCATCACAGACTCTCTGGCAGGGTTGACCCAGGTCCACTGACCACCAGCACATCCCCATCCATGGCAATTTACTTTAAGAAATAACAAAAATCCCCCAGTTTGTGCCAAGAACAGAGTGAGCCTGTTCCCCAGGCCGCATTAAAACACTTAGCTTAGTGTTGCAACAGGTTTTTCAAACATTTCTGGCTCTGCTAAAACATTTTAATAACCCTGATAATGTTTATCATGTGGTTAAGGGTGCTTGGGCTGGAATAAGCCGTAACTCCAGCTGCCAGAAACCCCAGGAACCAAATAGCTCCTGTCTCTGGACTGTGAGCTGATGTCCCTCACTCACATGTGTCCCAGGCTGGGCCCAGGGGTGGGAAGCAGCACGAAGCCCTTGGGGAAAAGATTTTTACTGACTTCAGTGATTTAGGCACATAATGCCACACAGAGCCGAGGAGGCTTAGGGCCAGATGTTCCACAGCAATTCCAGCACATGCTCCCATGAGGGTTTAAGCAGAGCCCCAGTGAATTGTGTGGCATAAAAAGGTGTGGCAGCTCCTGGAGCACCACCTGGAGAAGGGACTGAGGTGGATGAAGGGAGATCCTGGGTTCAGAGAAGCCATCACAGCCCTGGATTCCACCACCCCACTCACCAAGCCCCTGCTCCAGGGGCTGCAGACCTCTCATGCTGCCAGCACCTTGCAAAAAAACCCTTAAATTAATAATTCCTTATGAAGAGGATGATTCCAGCTCCCTAGGGGATGTCACTCCCGTGTGGTGCCTGTTGGAATGGTGGGAAACAGGGCTTTAATTAAACAGGATATTCCCTGCAGGGAAAACTCGCATCCCCCAGCAAGCAAGGAAGAGGTGGATTCCTGGAGCAGGGTATTTTGCACTCACTGGGAGAAGTAGGTGGACAGAGCCCCAGGCTGTGCCTTTCCTGTTATGTGAGTGTCTTGGGGTGACTTTATGATGTGTATCCCCTATCGCCACTCTATGCCCAGAAGATGAATCCTGTGCCTTTCTGTGCCTTTAAGACTGGGTGCAAGAGAAGAAACCAGACAAACTTTTTTCAAAGCAGTTCTGTGCTCCAAGGACACTGCTATCTCTCTTGGCGTTGCTGCTGTTGGGAGAAGAGCAGAGGAAAGCACCTTCCGGTTTTTTCCCAGCTTTTGGCTCCTTTTCTGAGAAGAGAGAGAGAGACTGAGAGTTAAACTTTGTTTCCTAGGACTTTGGGTTTTTTTCCTTCTTCCTCTCTTCTGGACTGTTCAACGATCCCAGAACACACTGGGAGAACTGTCCACTGAGGGCCCAGCTGGGGGGCCCAGGCCGACCCAGCTCCGAGGAGGAGGAGAGAGGCCACATCCAGAGAAGGACTCTGAAATATTCCCACGTTTCTCTCCACAGTGAGAGATTTTATTTAGCATTATTATCCTTTTTCTGTGTGTTTGTTAAATAAATAGGCTTTTTTCTCCTCCACTTTCCTCTGAGGAAAATTCTTTTCTTTCTCAAACCTGGTTGGGGGAGTGATGGCTGTAATCTGCCTTCTATCAGAGGATATTTTCCTCCAAATTTTCCTCAAACCGGCACAGTGAGCAAAGTTTTAGGTGGGTTACTCTTTTCTTTTTTATTTTTTTTCCATTTATCTCGGACATTACAGATTTATTTTGTTGATTTAGTCAAACATCTGATTGTGCCACACTGATTTATTGGGGTTTTCACCCTGGCCTCAGGATATGTGATGTTCTTATGTCTGCTTGCACAGGTGCATCGGCCCAGGGTGATTTTTACACTGCTTGAAAAGTGTAAAAAATGGTTAGAAAGGACTCCCAGCAAAATATCAGAATAGGTCCATGTGGTGGAGAAACACCAGTGAGGAGAAAATCACCAGCTGAAATCCCAGGTCACATAAACAACTATGCAAACATCCCCTGTTTTTCCCTCTCCCATTAGTTAGGGAGGCCATCAGCAGCACCAGGGAGCTCTGTGCTAATCCTTTCATTTCCCTTCTCCACCTGTATTTCTAAATAGTTAATTTCTAAGTGTCAATGAGACCCTGAATCTAAAACAAAAAGCTTGGTACAAGACCAGAGCATCATCCAGAGCTGGAGCCATCCTCCCCACCAGCTCTCAGGGACAGTCAGGGCTGGTGGTGCTACTCCTAATCCTCGTGGGGATGGCAGGAGGAAAGCCAAGGGGAGACGTCAGGCCTGTGAACAGGTGTTTGGGAAAGGGCTGGAGCACCTGAACCCCACTGCACTGCTCAGGAGGCTCTGCACGGCACAACGGAACTGCAAGGCCATGGGAGAAGGTGCTGCTCAGGAGATGGTCACACTTCCAGGATTCAGTGCTTGGAGCCTGCCCTAGGGGACCCAAATCCCTCGGGAAGGAGATTGACAGCTGATAGTTAGTCCAGCAGTGGTTTAACTTTTCACTTGGTGGAATCACAGAATCATAAAATGGTTGGAAGGGACCTTGAAGGAATAAACAAGCCTGATGCTGCAGAAAATTCCTGGGAAGCACAGAAGAAAAAAGATTACACACTATCTGAGAACAGGAAAGGCATCCTGTTTCTTCGAAGCCTACAAACCTTGAAGAAACTAACAAACTGTCAGGCCGATGGATTTATTACAGACCTGCAACTGGCTTGTGTGCAAAGGACTGCGGAGGTTCCCACACTAAAATGTATAAGTACTGTCTTAGCCCTGCAAATAAACGGATTCATTTTGCTCTCAACTTGTGGGTCTCATCTTCATACACCACCAATGGCGCCCGAACAGGGACTTCAAAACTGCGAATCTGATCCAGTCCGGTGGCGTACCCCGACCGAATTCAGTGTGTGCGTGTTCAGCTGGTCACGAAGGAACTCCTTTCATCGCTGGCTATAGAAAAGGTTAGCCTTTGCAAACGGTCGGGCAACGTTTATTTATCTTTTTATAATGGGGCAAGGCACAACGAAATCTCAAAAACTGCATAAAGACTGACTATTGTGCATCACCAGGGAACAGGGTTATAAACTCCAATCCCAAAATCTCTTTCAATTACTTATATGGGTCAAACAGTTTTGTCCCTGGTACCCATCAGATGGTTCCTATGATCTTACTCACTGGCAAAAGGTCGGTGAATGTTTACAAACCCGCCAACTTTCTCATCATGATGTCCACCCTGATGATATTATTACTTGGCGTGTGGTATACTCGGCTTTGCAACAATTTAAAGAAGCAGATCACATCCTTGCGGATGCTCCGCCTGCATCGCCGTCAGATTCTGTAATTTTTATTAATGAAACATCACCTGAGGATAATGATCCAGAGAAAAAAGATCCATTTGATCGCAGTCCTATTGATTCTGGACAAGAACCAGATTTATATCCTCCTTTAGCCCCAGTACATGACATGGCAGCAGCTGCTCCTAGTGCGGAAGAAATACTACAAACAGCTCGCAAAAAGGCTGCAGCAAATATTTCACGTATTCCACCACCATCATATACCTCATCCTATTCCTCTAGCAACTATGATGAGGAGAAGATACCACCTATAAAACCTGAGCCAGAAAGGTTTATACAACAATGCCGGAGGCGAGCATTAGAAGAGGGTGATATTGAATTTTTTCAAGCAATGCCTGTTATATATCATAATCAAAACCGACATCATGAACAATTATCATATGAGATGGTAAAGGAACTGAGGAAATCGGTGAAAGAAAATGGTTTACATTCCTCCTTTACTATGAATTTATTGGATGCAATTGCAGAAGGATATACTATGTTACCAGTGGATTGGAAATCTCTTTTTAAGATAATTTTGACAGGAGGACAATACTCTGTCTGGTGGATGGAATTTTTAGATTTGGCTCAAACTCAAGCATTAAATAATGATAATCAACAACCACCCATTAATATCACTGCATCACAGCTCTCTGGCACAGATAAACATGCTACTGTTCAGGCTCAGTTAAGACTTCTCCCCCAAGCGTGGGATCAGTCAACTGCTGTCGATGGGACAACTCCAATGCCAGAGCCTGACATGATCCGGCAGTAATACATCTCTCTGTTACTACAGCAGAATTAGAGAATCTTTTCAAGGATTCACAGTAATTTCAAATTGCTCTTACAGACTATAATGGACAATTTTTTCACACGATGCCTCGACATCCCCTGCTACAATCCTTCAAAGAGCTTCCCTTTCAACAACGAAAATTACAAACAAAAACCCCGATCCCTGATGCAAAGACTGTCTTCACTGATGGATCAAGAAAGACACACAAAGCTGTCACCCTGTGGAAAAATGAGAAGGGACAGTGGGAACATTTGATAACCATTCAACCTGGATCTACCCAACTAGTCAAACTGGCAGCTGTGGTAGAAACATTTCGCCTTCTTTCACAGGAACCCATTAACATTGTTTGTGATTCTCTTTATGTTACAGGAATCGTGGAGAGAATTGAGCACTCCTTCCTGAAGGAAATCTCTAACAGAGATCTTTTTGTGTTATTAATTACTCTGTACAACTATTTACTTCACAGGTCTCATGAATATTACATTCTGCATCTTAGGTCACACACCACTCTGCCTGGACCTATAGTGGAAGGTAATGCAAGGGCGGATGCCCTTGCCATGACAGTCACTGTACCACAGAAGTTAGGGCAGGCAAAAGTTTCTCATGATTTCTACCATCAAAATGCCCAAGCACTGGCAAAACAATTTGATCTGACTTTGCCACAAGCACGGGATGTAATTAATACTTGTTCACAATGTCAACAGACTCTTTCTTTGCCACAAGCTTTAGGTGCAAACCCATGAGGATTGAAACCTAATGATATTTGGCAAACAGATGTAACACACGTACCAAACTTTGGGACTTTTAAATATGTCCATGTTTTTATTGATACCTTTTCAGGGTTCATAGTAGCAACAGCACACAAGGGTGAGAAATCAAAAGATGCCACCCAACATTGGCTCCGTGCCTTCACCACGGTGGGTGTCCCTCAACAGATAAAAACAGATAATGGACCCGCATACACATCTCATAAAATACAAGAATTCTTCTGCACTTGGGGTATCAAACATGTTACAGGTATTGCCCATTCCCCAACAGGGCAAGCCATAGTCTAAAGAGCACATTATACATTGAAAAACATGCTACAAAAACAAAAGAGAGGGAACCAAATAGGAATGCTTCCTCAAGAACAGCTTGACAAAGCAACCTATGTTTTAAATTTTTTTAATCTCTCCAGTAGAGATGATTTAACTGCACATAAAAGGCTCCTGGGTCAGACCGCTGATGGAGAAGGAGTTCACCCAGAAGTCACATACAAGGATGTACATAAAAGTCAGTGGAAAGGTCCAGTTCCACTGTTAGCTTGGGGGAGAGGTTATGGATGTGTTTCTTTACCTACAGGACCACACTGGCTTCCAGCAAGATACATCAAACCCAGCCAAGGACGACAAGAATGAGTCTTGTCGTCTTTCTTCTGCTATACTGCCATTGAATGGTGGAAGGAGGAATCTACTGGGCCCACATCATTCAACCTCCACTGTTTCGGCCTCTGACTTGGGAGGATCCAGAGCCTCCCCTCAGCAACAACGGAACAGAACGGGTGGGAGGAACTTGGCTTCCTCCCTTAGATCAGGATATTGTAAATACATATGGTATTAACACTACTTTTGTTACTGATTTACTGCCTATATGCTTAACATGGAATCAAACAAGTTCCTCTCTACCTTGTGCTAAATTTTCTATGCAATTGCATTTAATATATGTGCACTCAGAGAATGCAAAAAAATTGATTGCTGTTACATTGCCAGCCATTCTGTCTCCCTCCAACAAATCTGTGGATGCTACTCCACCTCATTTCCCGCGATGCCATTTTACACCCATCTCCAGCATATGGCATTTGGAATGGACATTATGTGTAGGACAACGGCCACAACAACAATTCTTACAATATGGGAGGGTAATTGATTGGGGACCACATGGTATCTTTAAAGAAAATGGGACCAATATGACCATTCTCCCGTCCCAAAAGGCAAACCACAGTATTGTCTGGCATGATGGAGGAATGGCTAGATCATTAATTCAATATTATTTAGATAATAATCAATCCCGTGTGCACAAACAGTTGTAGAAAATGTTGTTACCTGCTTTTGGAAATAAGATATACCAAGTAAAATTTAAAAGGAATGCTACAATTGCTACTTTAACACTGCAAGAGGATCAATTACTAATGACTTGTACTTCACACCTGTATGTTTTTGCTTTAGCTAATAATTTTTCGATAGATTATAGAAATGGTTTGTATTTTTCATCTGCTGATTCTTTTGTTTTCAAATCATGTATAACCTATGGGGATATGCGTAACTATTCTGTCCTTCTTCCATTTAAAAGAAGATCTGAAATTTGGGTACCTGTAAATCTGACTTGGACTTGGCAAGGACAAGATGGTCTCTCGCAATTGGCTCAAATACTCCAAGAAGAAATCCAAACCAGTAAGAAACAAGTTCGCAGATTTCTGGGTTGGTTGATCTTTGCTATTGTTTCAGTTGTAATAATATTAACCACAGCCTCTGTGGCTGTCACTGCCTTAACTCATTCCATTCAAACTGCCCATACTGTGGGACAAGCTTTAACTAATGTCACAAAATAATTACAAACACAGGAAAACATTGATAAAGAAATAGTGGTTAGATTAGATGCCTTGGAAAGTGCAAGTGCAAGTGGGTAGGCAAAAAAGTTCAGGCCCAAAAAACTCATCTATCCTTGAGCTGTGATTGGGAACATATCCATAATTCCTTATGTGTCACTCCCCTTCTGTGGCATAAAATGGGAGACAGTTAAAAACCACCTCCAAGGGGCCTTTGATAAATCCTTACAGCAGAATATAAAATCACTTCATGCTCAATTAAAAGATCAACTCAGAACTTTGCAAACTCTGCAGAAACAAAAGGTGTTGATAGATCCGAAAAATGATCTTTCATGGCTAAATCTGAAGAATTGGTTGTCTGGGATAAATTTACGCGTTTGGGTTTTCATTGGACTGAGCTGTCTGGCAAGAATATTCTTTTTAATCTTCTGCCTTGTCCTTTTTAACATAATCAGAACTGTTAAAAGCATGCAAAAACAAGTCATGGTTACATTAGCTTTATCTATGACCTCATTGAAAAAAGAGAAAAGGGGGAGATGTAAGGAATAAACAAGCCTGACGCTGCAGAAAATTCCTGGGAAGCACAGAAGAAAAAAGATTACACACTATCTGAGAACAGGAAAGGCATCCTGTTTCTTCGAAGCCTACAAACCTTGAAGAAACTAACAAACTGTCAGGCCGATGGATTTATTACAGACCTGCAACCAGCTTGCGTGCGAAGGACTGGGGAGGTTCCCACACTAAAATGTATAAGTACTGTCTTAGCCCTGCAAATAAACGGATTCATTTTGCTCTCAACTTGGGGGTCTCGTCTTCATAGGCCACAGGACCTCAAAGCCCATTTCATCCCACCCCTGCCATGAGCAGGGACACCTTCCACTAGCCCAGGGTGCTCCAAGCCCCATCCAACCCGGCCTTGGACACTGCCAGGGATCCAGGGGCAGCCACAGCTTCTCTGGATAATCTGTGCCAGGGCCTCCCCACCCTCAGCCAGGAATTCCTTCCCAATAATCCATCTAACCCTGCCCTCTGGCAGTCGGAAGCCATTCCCTGTGTCCTGTCACTCCATGCCCTTGTCCCAAGTCCCTCTCCAACTCTCCTGAAGCCCCTTTAGGCACTGGAAGGGTCTCTGAGCTCTCCCTGGAGTCTTCTCTTTTCCAGGGTGAACAACCCCAGTGGTACCTGAGGCAGCAGGGGAATTACAGGGCTGAGGGCAGAAGGATGCAATGTTTGCTGTCCCGTTTAGCCTCATGTGTGCTGCACTTGGCTCAGCCTCCCCAGGAGCAGCACAGCAAAGCCCGGCCTAAGCCACTGACTTATTTTCTTTTTTTTTTGCTATAAAAGCAGGAACATTCCATGATGGATTATAGGATTTAAACAAGCACATGGACCCTATGGAGGGAATAAATTCAGTGGGAAGGGGAGGGACAGAAGGTCGAGTACCAGGAGTCAGAGCACTGACTGACATGAAATTAGCTTTGGTGGAACTGTGGTGATTTATTGCAGCTGGAAATCTGAGCTGAGGTGGGAAGGCGCAGCCAGCAGGACACACTTCCCTGCTGGAGGGTGGTGCAGCTTTGGAGCATGAGCCCAGGGTGACATCTCTGTCTCCGGGGGTTTCCAGGGCTCATTTAGCCAAGAGGAACCAGGAAAATCCCATTTCAAGGAGCAGGGGATCACAAACCCCCAGACATCTCTCCCCACTAGCACTGGTGTGATTCCTGATCCAGGCTGTGTGGTTTGCTCCTGAAGGACACAACAGTCACTTTTTCCCTGTTGGCTTGTCCCCAGCTGCCCCAGGATGGTGGGGGACACCCAGCATGTTAGCACATCCACACCAAACCATGTCAGCTGTCCCCTTGTCAAGGCAGAGACCCTTGTGGTCCTTCAGCCACCCCTGCTGTGACCACTGACCCCTGAATCTGCTGCCACACCAATTTTTATCAGTAACAAACTCTACAAGGAGCTGAGGGGCGGCCAAAACACAGCGACGGACTTTCACCCCTCTTTCAGGGATGCAAGAAGGGGGCTGGGGTCTCATGGGCTGGACAGTGAAAAGACCAGCACAGCCAGGGTCTGCAGGCAGTCGGCCTCTGCAGCTGGGAAATGGCTCCAGGAAAGCTCACGGCTCTGGCTGTGAAGGTTTTTGGGAGGCTCAGCTCCTCAGCCAGTGCCCAAGGCTGCAATAGGGAAAGGAATCTGAAGCAGCGTTGAATTTCACTCGGATCTGAGCCCGGTTCCCCTCAGGGCCCTTTCCAAACCCCCAGCCAGCAGAAGAAAATACAGCATTTATCAGCAGCAACACCTCCCACAGACTGGTGCTGGCACCTTAAAACACTGCTCCCAGGGCAGCCAGCTCCACAGGACACCTTCCACCACAGGTCTCTGCACCCATAGACCTGCTGCTGCTAATTACCCTTGATATTAATGCTGTCAGGAGCTCCTAGGCCTGTTATTAGAAGCAAAAAGAGGAGATGGATAGGTGGCAGGGGGAAAACTGGGAAGCACATGCTGCTCCAGGTCAGCAGGCGGGCTGGAGAACAGGTGCAACAAGAGACCTTCAAAAGCATCATTAATCTGGAGCCTTTAATTGGGAGTTTGGAAGGAGCCTTTTCCATCTGTCTTCAAGGAAGGAGGGCAAGAGCTGCCCCGAGGACGCTGGAGCAGGGTAGCTACCAGCCCCTGTGAGGCTGTCTGGTGGAAAGAGTTCCATCCTCCCTCACCACAAGCAGGTCCTGGACAAGGGACACACGTCACTGCTCCTGGCCCTCCTGTGCTGGCTCAGCCCTGCAGCCCCGGGGGAGGAAGAATTTCCAACGCTGTTTTCCAGGCGTGCTGCTGGTTATTGCTTACCACTGTATCAGCCATCAAAGTTCCCATGAAAACACTGAATAGAACACAAATTGCAAATTAGGCTTTAATTAGAAGCTGGCACCTGCTTCCTGAACAAGAAATACAATGAAGACGTCTATATGTTGCTATGGCAGTCCAGAAACAGATTTCTGTTTCAGGACCCTTTGAAGACAAATTTACTCAGCACTATAAACTTGTATGCCAAAGTGATTAACACTTTAATGCTAATATCAAGCTGGACCAGTTACACACATTTTATTCATTAGAAGGCATCATTTTTCAACTGTGTCCTATCAGTATGCAAATGAGATTTTGACTCAGTCATTGTCTGCTCCCAAAAGCGCAGCCAAAGTGAATTCAATTAATGCGATTTACATCCCAATGTGACACGCGAGGCTGTGCCAGCCGTGATAAGGGAGCCGGATTGGAGCTGGGCTCCCGGCACAGCCCAGCCCTCACCCTCCTCCTCCTCCCCCTCCCGGCTCCCCGTCTTTGCTGGGCACCCCCGGAACAAAGACACGCAGCCAACTCCAACCCAAACCTGGTTTTTCCCTCCTGGATGTTTCTGCTGGCAGGGAACACCCCATCCCCTGCGCCTCTGGAGGCACGGAAATGTTTAAAAGCACCAAAACGCCTCCGCTGCCAGCCCAGGATCACGTCAGGGTAATTGAGGACAAACTCCAGCCTTTCTTCCTCGCTCAGGCGAGCCTTACAGATGTGCAGAGCAGCTGGGTAAGCAGCTTCCACTGCAAGGGCAGACCCTCACGAGATCCTGGCTTCCCCCTTAACAATCCCTCTGGCTTTTCCCTGATTTGGGCCAGACTCCTGATCCTCCTTATGCCTGGAGGACCGCTGCTTCCAGTGCTGGCCCTGCCCCAGCCCGAGATTTCGGTGTGAGTACCAAGGCAGGATTGCTGTGCCCAGGCTCGGGCGCTGCTCAGCTGGAACAAAGGAAAGCAGGACTCATTGTCCCCTGTCACTCTGCACATGGTGCTTCAACCAGAAACCTGGGTCACATCTCAGAGCTCAGGGGTTTTCTGTGGCCCCCACAACTCCTGGACACTTGTTTGGACCGAGCTGGGAAAGCACAGGCAGCCCCCTCCTGGGAATGGCCTTATGGGCACTTTGCCAGCACCTGGTCAAAACCAGAATGTTTTGGGGTCTGAGAGTCATCCTAAAACCCCTAAAATGAGGCTCAGTGCCTGCTCTTAAACACAGGAACTTGCCCAAAAGTGCTACTGATATACATGGTAGGTGTAAGACCACTTACCCGAGAGCTTGGGAGTTAAAAAAAAGAACATTTTCCCTCAGTGACTGAGCTGTACCTGGGAATTCAGTGGGTGTTTCTGCCCTTTCTCGTGCCAGGACACTGCCCAGATGCTGTGTGGATGCTCCTTGGCTGGAGGTTTGGAGGGCTGGGTGTGAGGCTGAAAGCCACCGGCACCAGGCCAATTTTGTTTACAGGGTAAAAAATTTTCTGCTGAAGGCACGAGCCCGTGCTAAAATCCCCAAAGCAGGCAGCATTTATTGCTTTATTCACCTATTGCTGCTTGCATTCAGGTAAACCCCCGGAGTCTCTCCCGATCCAAGTGTTTGCCCAGCCCAGGTGGATGCCCCCTTTTAGCACAGGGTGGCTCCACAAGGTAAAAGTGGCTCTGAGCAGCACCCAGCCCCAGCTGGCAGCCTGGCACAGCTGGGAAACAGCAGTGGAGCAGAGCCCACACATCCATGGGAGTTTCTTAATCCAGGGAAGGTGCAGCCCTGCTCTCAGGCTGCATGGGCAGAGCCAGGAGAGCAAAGTGGTGCTTGGTGATGCTGTACCCAAGAGCCACCCACCCTCTGCCTGCAGCAGGGAGCTCAATCTCTCCCCAGTGATTTGGGTTTTTCCCATCTGGGGTGCCAAAGAATTGATGCCTTGTGAGGCTACCTAGAAACAGAGACTAGATAGGAGTAAGGGAATAAAGGTCGGTATTTATTTGAAAGGCCTTCAAAGGTACACCCTGGGAAGCCAAGGGCTCCAAGCTGGACCCCAAGATGCACCCCAAGATGGACCCCAAGATGGACAAGTCACGAGTTCCCCACACCTTTATAGGTTTGGTCCATTTGCATATCAGCGTGAATTCGCCAATTAAAACTTTAGTTACTGGTGTCATTTCCCCACAGCTTGCACCCCCCTTCAGAGGCTTTGGGCCTGGACAGCCTGGGTGTCCTTGGAGAGCAGGCCCAGAGAGGCGTTGTTATGTCTAGAGAACAGAAGTGAGCAGGCTACAAGAAACTTCAGAGCTACACAGTAGGCAATACAGGATTCGAAAATATAAGAGTTAAAACCTAAGGCATCACCAGTGTCCCCGAGCTCACCCTGCCCGCTGTGCCCTCCATCCCTCGGGGTTCCCGCCCTGCCCCTCCTCTCTCACTCCCCAAAATGACTCTCATTTTCTGCGGTTGCACAGCTCGTTTTCATGGTTGCATAATGCAAGTTGGGAAAGCTTTCCCAGGCACATCCCTGCCCTGCTTGCTCCCCTTCACCTCCCGGCCAGTGCCGGATGTTCATCCCCTCCCTCCCAATAGTCCCTGGCCCATTTCTACCTCCTGCATCCCCAGCCCCATCACCACCCCGATCTGACCATTTTGCCCATCAGCAGGGACCCATCCCAGATCCATTTGGGTTTCCAGACCCCTTGTGCTGGAAACCACCAGTAAATCATCGTGTGCCCCCTTTCAGCCAGCCAGCGCTTTGTTATCCCTGAGCACAGTTAACCTTTTTCCACAAATGAAACATTCCAGGACAATTATTCACCTTGGTAGAGCGATTGTGGAGGAGACCAAAGAGGAAAAGACATTTCTAGAGAGGCAAACTCCGCCTGGAAGCTGGAGCAGTCCCGTGACCCCAAACACAAAGTCAATTGTTGCTCGAAATCTTCCCGTCTTAGGGTTCAAAGGACAGATAATAAGCAAGCTCAAATTATCGCTGGGCCTTAATGAAGTTGCCTTCAGCCCGAGCAGAATTGCCTGTTTATTTATGCAAATTCACTGTAACCAGTTTAGGCACATTATCCAGCGCCGGGACCTGTGGGAGATCCCGGCTGCCTGGGGGAGATTAGGAGAGGAAACTCAGGGCCGGCTATCAGCACAGGCAGTTAAGGTGCTTCCAAATACCCCTATTAATTCCCAGATTGGCCCGGCATTAGGATAACATAATAGGCCCTTCTTGTCTGAGTGCATATGACTTAATGATGGGCAAAGTCCCCCGGGGCTGGGACGGGCTCCAGCTGAGCGGCCCTGCACATCCAGCCAGGGAAAACAGCATCCCATTGATCAGCCCCTGTCCGGCCCTAATCAATACCTGCTTCAGCTACGTGGAAATGCTCATTTATCTGTTACGTGCAGGTAATAATGTTGATGTGGCTGAAATAAATCCTGGGGGATGTTAACAACCCCCTCCCGTGCTGGCATCAGTGGGAACTCTCATTTCTCACTCCCACAGGGCTGCAGGTTTTAGACACAGAGCCCTTGTGGCTTGTGCTGCCTGGGGAAAGGTAACCACAAGCCAAAGCACACAGCAGGGAGGGAGCAAAGCAGCTTCCAGGGTTTGTTTTAGGGGAATTTGGGCACCCAGAGCCAATGACCCTCACCCAAGCACCCTCACAAGGACTGCTGAAGGGAGACCTCAGAGCCCCTTCCAGGGCCTAAAGGGGCTCCAGGAGAGCTGGAGAGGGACTTTGGACAAGGGATGGAGGGACAGAACACAGGGAATGGCTTCCCACTGCCAGAGGGCAGGGTTAGATGGGATATTGGGAAGGAATTCTTCCCTGTGAGGCTGGTGAGGCCCTGGCACAGGGTGCCCAGAGAAGCTGTGGCTGCCCCTGGATCCCTGGAAGTGTCCAAGGCCAGGCTGGACAGGGCTTGGAGCAACCTGGGATAGTGGAAGGTGTCCCTGCCTATGGCAGGGGGTGAAACAAGATGGGATTGAAGATCCCTTCCAACCCGAACCATTCTGGGATTCTGTGATTTTAAGAGCAAATGAAGCTTCTCCAGCTGCAAGGGCCGGAGTTAAGTGTCGATTTTCAGTCACTGTAGGGTAAATCCAGAGTGATCGAAGCACACACCATCCCTCATGAGCATCACTCTTGCAGATGATGACAGAATTTGGCATCACTGGTGCAGGAAGAAGGAGCTGGAGGAGCTGCTCAAGGCTCAGGAGATGGAGCAAACAGCATTGGCCTGGGAACCCTATGCATCTCATTGTAGTTTATACCTGGTGCCATAAAAAGCCAACAAAGAAAGAGATTTAAGTGCATTTAGCTCAAGCCTGAGGTGTTCCCAGAGCACACGGGGTGAGCCTGTTCACTAGGAAAAAGCCACCTCCTTACAAATCAGATGAGCAATGCTCGCTCTTGGGTGGCAGGACAGGCAGCCCAAGCTGTTGTTTTGTAGCTTCAGGAAAGTGGGGTACCTTTGAAAACGTGTTATTTTTCCATTTGTTATTTTCCTATTTAACGAGGCTGTCCTAGGGACACAAATATCAACTTCCTTTTCCTTATCAGCTGCAAGAGGTGGGGGGGTGGGGAATAACAGGCTGCTGACCCCAGTTAACTCCTTCCCACAGCAGGGTGCTCCATGGATGTTACTGCATCCCCTCCAGGTCAATGGGTTACAGCCCTTCCCAAGGATATCTGTTTCAACACAAAAAAACCCCCAAAACATCCCACACTGCCACAAAACAACAGCTGGAGGGGAAAAGGGTATTTGTTTTCAGCTAAGCCTGTTAAAAATATTGGGTGCTGTGAAAGTAAGAGCCATGTGTTTCCAGGAGCAGCTTTGTGGCCTTAATAACTCAAAATTGGCTCAGGTTGAAGAGGCTGAAGTCTTCCTGTAGGTGGTCTCCTAACCAGTCTGGAGAGCAGGATAGGACAGGAAAAGCCCTGTTAGTGCCTTGAGAGTGAAAACAGAGAAATGTTTTAATCACCCCGAGTCTTCCCCCAACTTATTTCCTGTTACGCTGCCAGAGCCCACCCAAAATCCATTCCCTTCCACCAGACAACTTCAAACACCCTGAAAAGTGCAGGGCTGGGGCTGACTATCTAAAAATATGATGGAGTAAAGGAGATACTTAGTAAAGGCTTGGCAGGAGATGGGTAGGACAGCCAGGGCTCAATGCAAGACCTTTCTTTGTGACAGCCACTGGTTCAGGCTGTCCAGGGGGTGGTGGGATCACCGTCACTGGTGGTTTGGGGTTTTCAAGTCCCTAAAATATTCTGCTCCCATTGCATTCTCCTTCTCCCCATGGAATTGCTTCATTCACAGTGTTTGTATCTCCCCAGCCAGCCCAGAACCACCACCAAGTGCCATGACCCAAGCCAGTCCCACCAGGAATTTCTCGCAGCCAGGGCTAAACTCCAGCTCATCCAACAGAAAGGCCTGGCTGCAGAACACACACGTGTGGGTACAGCCCTGGAAATCCAGAGTTAATTAAGCCTCTCACTGGCAAAAGCTTTTAATTGCATAGCAGCCACCTGGCCGGAGGCTGGGCTGCGGGGAGGCTTCCCGTGCTCTCGCTGCCTGGCACGCAACCCCATCCCGGCCGGAGAGCCCAAGGCAGCAGAGGCAGCAGCTCCCACATCACCCAGAGCCAAGGTTCTGACCACTCTCCCCCAGACAAACCATCTCCAGTCCCCACTCCAGGTGAAACCATGGAAGGATTTGCAGCCCTGACTTCTCCCTGCAGTCCCACACGTTGCTCTGGGAAGGGGGAAGAGACCGCCCCTGCCCCTTCTCACCCCAAAATACACACACAGAGCAACAGGAGGAGTTGGCTCATCTGGTTGCTCTCTCCCCCCGTCAGGAGGGCTGGAAGAGACAGGAACATGAGGATGCAGCTTTAGGAGACTGGGAGCACTGGGACACTCAGAACCACTCACTGGGTACCAGCAGGATCATCCTGGGACCACTCCCTGCCCAGGGGATGGGCATGGAGACCCCAACCTCCTCAGACAAAAGAAGCCATGGATGTCCCATCTGTAAATCTTTTGCCATGTGGTTTTGAGCCCCTTTCCTCAGCTGGGGAGAAAAGTCCAGGCTGAAGAAGATTAAAGATTGCCCAGAGAATCCGTGGATGCCCCATCCCTGGAAGTGTCCCAGGCCAGGAGGGATGGGGCTTGGAGCAACCTGGGATAGTGGAAGGTGTCCCTGCCCATGGCAGGGGGTAGGACTGGATGGACTTCAAGGTCCCTTCCAACACAAACTATTCAATAATTCTATGAAAAGAACCAAGAAAATAAGACTTGTGATTTCTCCAGACCTGACGGAGGAATCACCCCACCAATGCCCTACAAGCCAAAACACTGAATTGAGCTGGGCTCTGGGAAGGAGCCACACACAAGACCTGTCAGGGCATCAGGACCTTTCTGGAAGGGAATTTCTGTAAATTCCTTGATCCTGTCAGGGTGAGAAACCCAGGAGTGTGGGTGGGATATAACACAGGAGCAGCTTTTCTGGAAACTGAGATCAAGAAACAAGAGGAGAGAGGAGGCACCAACATCTCCTTAGCAAGGAACAAAGGTTCTCCAAGCTAGTAGGCACTAAATTCCCTGCCAGCTCCTCTGCTGAACACAAGTTTGCTTTAGAGCTGTTCTTGTTGTGGGGGTCAAACTAGATAGCCTTTAATGGTCCCACCTAAACCATTCTGTGATTCTGTGATAACCCAGGGAAACCTCACAGCAGCTGCATGCAGGGACAGTCGCCCAGGACAGGATGCTCACCCTGGTGACACACAGCCCAGCGCTGCCTCCACACATCACTCATCCAGCCAAAAAACCATCAGGGTTTCCCTTCTGAGGGCAAAAAAGACCCACAAATATTCCTTAATCAAACAATAACATTAAACAAAAATACTATTGGCATGGGATAATGCTACCCCTGAGTCCCCATAAATGCTGGGAGGGGCAAGCTAGGTATTTCCAGAGGCAGAAGAAATTAATCCTCGGATCGTTCCATTGCTGTGACATAATTTACATTACACCCTGGAACCAGTGGAGATGTAATCATGTCACTTGATGGATGGCCCTTCACGAGGGTGCAAATTGCATTATTGACCTGCTGAGTCCGGGCTGCTCTGCTCGCCTTGGCCAGGGACGGGCGGGAATGGGGATTTTTTATCCATCCAAGTAGATTTTGAAGGTGTATGAGGCTCTTTCAAGCCCGTTTCTTTTTGTCCTGCCAGCCGGGCCCCATCTCTTTGAATCCGCTGTTAAAACCTGCGGCTGCAGGGACATGTGGCAGGCACAGAAATTGCAAATGAGGCTGTTGCCACCTGCTCCTGCACAAGGCTAATGCCATTCATTCGGGACAAGACACTGCTGCGGAGCCCCTCGGCTGGGCCAGCGCCACACCAGTGCTCCCAGTACGCCACCGTGGCTTGGGGAAGAGCACTGCACTCAGGGATGCTGGGTCCTGCTGGGAGCATCCCGCAGCTGGTCCTGCCATGGGATGCAGAATGAGTCTCCTCGCCTGGATAATACAAACTGAGTAGCAAAAAACCACCCCCCAAAACTACCAACAAACAAAAAAACTACAAACAAACTAACTAACTAAAAACCCAAAGGAAATATTCTCGTTTCATATATTCAATTTCTATTTCTCTTGCTGATGTCGGAGCAGCCAGGGCTGGCTCCTCCAGGCACTAAGTAGTGCAGTCAGCACCCAACTGTCCTTCACCAAGCCCTACAACTGGGCAAAGCATCAGGATC
Source organism: Daphoenositta chrysoptera (assembly GCA_013397915.1). Classification (NCBI taxonomy): domain Eukaryota; kingdom Metazoa; phylum Chordata; class Aves; order Passeriformes; genus Daphoenositta; species Daphoenositta chrysoptera. The sequence goes on along the minus strand of VZRO01003848.1, from coordinate 468,352 downwards.
TGTTTTAAACCCCTTTTCCATATCTCTGCGTGGTCAAGGAAAAGTGGCAGGGGGTTGGATATTTCCAGGGAAGAAGAGAAAGTCCCGAACATTCCGTGGTCACTCCGCGGTCATCACCTCCGAGCAGGGCTCAGCTTCTCCCTCTCCAAACCATCCATCCCTGCGCGCTGCGGCCGCTGCCCAAACTGCCCAAATTTTTCAGGCCGGCCAAAAATCCGTCACCCACTTCCCTCATCCACCTGGTCCAGGAGGAGAAGGAGCTCGGGGAGAGCGGAGTCCCGGGGCTGCGCCGGTCACGTGCGGGGCCGAGAAATGCAAAGCGCAGTAATTATCAGTTGCAGAGCCCTGCTAATGATTAAGTTTGGGAGACGCTAACAATCAAGCCCATTGAAAAGACTACAAGGGTTTCAAAGTGTTTCCTCCGAACCATGTGACGGCAAATTGTTCCGAGTAGACGGCTCTTAATTCAAATGCTCGTTGTCATGGGGACGGGATAACACCCCTCCTATTCAGGGATGCCGCACAAGCAGCCTACTCTTTGCCACAATAGGCTTTTGAGTTCCAGCCACACTTTATAAATAGCCCCCAAAAAATAATCTGGGGGTTGATATCGGCACTCACCTTTCCTAGCACAACACAGCCAAAAGGCCAGAGGGTAGCGGGGCTGTGGAAAGAGCTACAAGCCCATGGATGGATGGGTGGATGGATGGATGGATGGATGGGTGGATGGATGGATGGATGGAGGGATGGATGTGGGAAGCAGAGAACTGTTCCTGTGCTCTCATGGTGTTGATGGGGTTCAGCCATGTGTGCATGGGCGGGGGTTTCCCTCTAATCCCAAAATGTCACTGGCAAAGTCCTGGAGCTAAAAAGCTGCCTTGATGCTGCCAAGGCATCAGCAGACACTTGGGGAAGGCAGGAGCCACCGCTGGCACTGGCTGGGAGTTCAGATATGGAAAGACATGGAGAAACAGACTCAGGTTCTCCCAAGGCCAAGCACCACTGGCTCAGCTGTGATCGCCCATCCCATTGCACCTCTCCCCACATCCAGACCTTGGGAGGGCTCTCCCACAGTTTATGGAAAGCATCCAGGCTTTGCTGCTCCACCCAACACCTGAAATCTCAGGGACAGCTGACTGGAGCAGCACACGAGAGCCCTGAGGAGAGGCTGGAGCTGATTTCTCAGTGTCTGCTGGTGACAACTTCAAACTCCTGGGACTCATTCTGGTGTCTGAACCCAAGGAAAAATCAAACCCTGCTTCTGGGAGGGATGGAGAAGCTGAAACCTTTGGGCAGGCTCTGAGCTTAGAGCTGCCAAATTTGGGCTAAAATCAGCTGTGACACCAACAGCTGCTGCACGAGCTGCTTGCTCGCCTTCTGCTCACAGGGGCCAGGGAAACATTTGTACAAAATACGAAATCACTTCCCAGGAGCTGCTGGAACACGCCAGGAATTTCTGGAACAAATCCTGCAGGCTTTAAGAGCTTTACTCACGTTTGGGGTTGCAAACACAGGGCCAGCAGGATTTAGCAGTGGATCCCTAGGAGTGCAGATGTTTAATCAGTGGATCTCCTTGCCTCGGGACCACAGTTAAGGGAGCTCCAGCAGGGACAGGATAACCTCATGATTGGTTCCTAATCACATGGAAAGTACACATGGCTCAGGATATCCCATACTGCAGAGCACCAGCAGCCAGGAGAGCATCACTACACGTGGCCCCTGGGCTGGCAGCTGCTGGAGAGGGCTTAGAGAGCTTTTGTCCTTTCCCTGCCCAAAATCCCGTTTATTTTCCCTTGGGTGAAGCACAAAATCACAAATCCCCGGGGCTGGGAGGTGTGTGACCGCACTGGAGGGCTACGGTGCCACCCCAGGGTTCCAACCTGTTCCCCCTGAAGGTATCTCTGAAAGCAGCCGGGGCTTCAGGCTGCGGATGGAACAGCTCCGACAGCTTCATTGTTCCCTGACGAGGAAGGAGGAGAACCATCACCTTCCCGCGTGGGAGCAGCGCAGAGGAGAAGGGACCCGCTAGACGGATGAGTCATTTCCATCGCCACCTCCTCCCCCAGTGCGCCGCGTCCTCGGGAAAGAACAGGAGGCAATCCTTCCCCTCCAGGCTCCCTGGCTGCCGGCGAGAGGAAGGAAAAAAAACCCGGATCGCTGCCAAAACCCCATCCCTGCAGGATGTGTGTGCCTCCCGGACCCAGCAGTGATGGAGCAAATGCTCTCAGAGCACCACTGGCACCCAGCAGCGGCACCCTTGGATGCAGATTCAGACCACAGCAGCAGCCGCGCAAAAATGTGATTTCCCAGCCCAGGGTTTCCTCCTCAACAGCTTCCCAAGCCAAGAGGATGGTGAGGACAACCCTGCCTGTCCCCACCCCCAAAACCAGCTCCACGGAGGCAGGGACGCTGCAGCATCCCCAGGCTCCCCACGTGATGCATCTCCAGCTGCTGCTGAGGAAAACCTCTATCCTCATTACTAAAACAACTGGAAAAGGCAAAAGGCAGCACCACACCTCTCCCAGGGGTTCTACTCCTCACTCCCACCTTGGGAGAGTGGTGCGGGACAACTCACACCTCCCTAAATTCCCTTCCAGGCTGATGCTTGTCCTTTCTTGCAACTCCCTGCTGGCAGAAAGTTCCTGCAAAGCCAAGGCTAAAGAGCCAAGGAGTTTGAAGCCAGGTAGGAAGAGATGTGAACCATCCAAACCCTCTTAAAACTGTCAGGATACACACATCAGCCTTACCATTGCTCCGTGCAGTGTGTAAATATTGCAGGAAATTAAAAAAGATGCTCTTCAATAAGTGTCTGCAAGCTGGTTTGGGGAGACAGAGGTAAGAAATTGTGCAGTTTTGGTGCTGTTCTATCAACCAGCACGTGGGATCCGTCCAGAGCCACCACGGAAAGGAAAACCACAGTTACAGAGCCATGAATGTTTTATCCTGCAAAGTATCAGCATGATTTAAAAGTGTCTCTACCTCCAGGATGCCTCATTCTCCCCAGTCAGCAGAAGAAAAGACTCGGATGTTTCACATAAAAGGAGGTTTGTTCATGGGAGAAAAATTATGAAAGTAGGGAAAACAGGAGTGAGTGGAAAACACTGACTGAAATCAGGATGCAGCAGTTCAAAGCCTGTGTGGTTGCTGGCCTGTGCAGGCTTAGCTGCTTTAATATGAGCCCTTTCTCCCTTCTCTAAGATGCCCAGTGTACACAGAGCTGCTGCTACGCAGCCACTGAGCAAATGGTAACAGAATATTTTAATCGGATTTTAACAAAATTAAAGCCCCTGTAACCCGAGTGGGAGAGCAAGACAAACAGCAGAGAGGAAGGCTTAAATGTGCCTTTCCATCCCACTAACTCTAGGTTTGCTCCAGCTTAGGCAGCAAAAGGACATGGCCCCTGCATCCACCCAGCACAGTGCAAAGCCCTCCCTGGAAGGGTTTCTGCCAAGGACGAGCCTTTGCCACCATCCCATTGCTGCCCCCAACGCTTAATCCCCATTTCCCTCCCTATCATCCCATCCTACCGACGGCGTTTGATGCTGGTGGACAGGGAGAAGCCTCGGCAGAGCCTCCCATTTCCAGAGGGACTGCTTAATGAAAGGCTTCTCTATTATCGGGTTATGGCTCCCCGATTTTCTTAACTGAGGCGATGCACCTCCATCCTCTAAACTTCAAGGATGACAATAATTGGCGCAGCAGTCGTTATTGGTCTCATCATCTCTCCCCTTCAGGAAGTACAAGATCTAAGGCACCAGCCATGAATAGGAAATCCAGTTTTGCCAGGCACACTCTCGCCGACCTCGGAGCCGCCCCGTGATCTTGTAATGAGAGGATTAGCCCAGAATACATATGTGGCCCTTTAAAGGAGAATATTGATTAAAAATACATCAATATATCACTGCTGGGGCGCACAGGCAGCTTATTACCAAGAGATGCCCCTCCTGAGTGGGCTTTTGTCAGCAGCAAACAGAGCTGGGGAGACAAACAGCAGCTCCTGTAATTAAGAGTAGCCCTTGTGCTAATGCTGGTTGCTGTTACAGCAGCTTATTGTTGGCTGCAGGGCCTGGGGAACCAGGATGATGGCAAAGGCTAATGCTGAAAGGTGGATTTAGTTAGTAAAAGATGAGCCTGGAACATGGATTTTAAGCAAAAGGTGAGGGGGGAAAAAAATCGTGCTTGGATTTAGTTATCCTCAGGCAAGATTTAACTGCAAATGAGGAACCAGCACTTACAGAGTCACAGAATGGTTGGGGCTGGAAGGGATATTAAAGATCATCTCATTCCATGTGCAGGGACACCTTCCACTGTACCAGGTTGCTTCAAGCCCCGTCCAACCTGGCCTTGAGTGATAAAACTCCTCCCCTTATTGGTGAAACACACACAAACAGAGAAATATATGTAACATATGTGTATGATGTTGATATGGGATCAGAGCCCCATTATTGGCACAAGACATGCTAAACATGCAGTTTTGGGGGATCCTCTCCTGGTCTTAGTCCCAAAGGATTCACCCTTTAACCAGCTACAGGGGATGAAATATTCTCAGCTTCCAAAAGGACCCTGCAGAGAGAGACTCACCTGTCCAATACCACAAGATTGGCAAAAAACTCACCCTGACCAGCAAGAACAAGAATCCCAAGGCAAAGAAAACTTGGGGAGGGTTGCCCTGCAGCAACGTGTATATGTGTATTTAAAATACACCTGCGTGCTGCAAAGCTCTTCAAAGACATCTCTTGAGGGGGCAGGGGATCAGACCAAGGGCACTCTGCCACATCGGAACACTGCTGCAGAGCCACACAGTGACCCCACATCCCCCCAAAACCAGCACAGAGCGCAGCTGTCCCCCCCACCCAGCAAGGCAAGGGGAGAGGGAGATGTTGTGGTGTGGGTTTTAAATTTCACTGTTAATTGCTCTTTCTTCCCCAAATGGTTTGTCCCCTGTTTTTCTCCATAAATGTTAGTTCATCCCTGGACTTGGTACCCCACCCCATTCCCTGTCACTCAGTGTGCTAGGTCTCCTCCCCTGAGCTTTGTGCTGCCTCTCACTCTGGAAAGTTCCTTACTACTCAGTGTCCCATTGGATATTTTAAATCGCTCCACTCCCTTCTTTTTCCCCACTGAACCCATATTATACCAATCCTACCTTGTACCCTCCCACGTTGTGTCCCCATTGGTTACTTTGTCTACACCGTCCTTGGTACCACCCCCCCTTAAAGCCCCCTGCACACCCTCAGAATGCGGATTTTGTCCCGGGACCCTCCCTGGACTAAAACTTTCCTCAGAAACCATACAAGGTCCTCTCTCTCGTCCTTTGCTCTCACCTGTGCCTGCACTCCCTGGCTCACCGCAGTTTATCCCGCCGGCAGATCACAGCTCAGCTCTGCTGCGCGGAGGCTCTGGGGACACTCGCTCGCCACGTGCAGCGAAGGGTCCGAGTCTGGGCTGACCCCGAGCTGCGCAAGGGGAGGTTATATGTATATTCTGTTATCTGTATAAAAATACATAATATGTAAAATACAGAGACATCAGACATTGGGAAGGAATTCCTGGCTGTGAGGGTGGGGAGGCCCTGGCACAGGTTGACCAGAGAAGCTGTGGCTGCCTCATCCCTGGAAATGCTCCAGGCCAGGTTGGATGGGGTTTGGAGTGATCTGGGATAGTGGAAGATGTCCCTGCCCATGGCAGGGGGTGGAACTGTACAATCTTTAAGGTCCCTTTCAACCCAGGCTATTCTGTGATTCCATGATATTCAGAAGTTCCTGTTCCCTGAGTGTCCCATTTTCAGGCTTTTTCCCCACAAACACTTATTCTCAAGAGAGCAGTTGTGTTCTCACACACACCGCTACAAACAGGTTGTTCTTGCTGGTTTTCCTCATCAGGTTTCAGAAGCCCTTTGAGAAGAGAGAGGTTTCAGTTTCTCCTTATTTCAGCTGGGTAACAAAATGCCTCGTTGGTTTGGGAACAGGGACTGATCCCGCTCTGCCAGGGCAACCACCAGCTTGGGGTCTCTTTAAGCCAAGATTTTCACTACATCACAGGACCCCAAAAGCAGGAGATTTAGGGTAGACGTCCTAGAAAGCACAACTGACTGTCTGAGAGCCCGAGTCCTGCTGTCATAGCTTTATACACCTTGGGACCGAGGACACAGACTGAGGCATGTGCAAAACAACTATTTTTTTCTGTATTTAACACCTGGTTGAAGGCTGAGGGCCCCATTCTGAGTCACTGAAGATCCAGCAAATCATCTCAGCCATGTGGGGGGAAGCAGCATTTAAAATTTCAGCTGTTGTGCTTCCTCAGCCAATTTACAACTGCATCCATTGAATTAATAATGACCAGCCAGAACCAGCACTGCTGATACAGACCAGCTCCTCGGTTCCTGAAATATTTATTGATTTTAAAGAATTATATCCCGAGCCTGGTGTAGCTCAGGTTTTCCATAGGGTTGGATTAGGATGAGGCCATTTGCTTAAGCAAGAGATCAGGTTTTTCCAGGATGGCCCTGGGCAGCATTGATGTGCTGCAGGAACACTCTGGCTCTGAATATGAGCCTTGAAATGGTCTCAGGGTCTTTCTTTTCTGTGCTTTAAACCTGGTTGAGGTGGTGAGGGGTGTTTTACCCAAATAGGTCCTGTGAGAACATCACAAGGGTCATGAACCTTCAGGGTCTCCATCCTCTCACAGCTTTGGGTCCCACAGTGACACAAACAGGACCCACAGCCACATTTGACAGTGGTTTTGTTAATATAAAGAATTGCTGGTGGCCAAGCTGGAGATCCAAAGCCCACTGGGACCCCTCAGCACATCTGAGCTGGGTATTAACTCCAGATCTCCAGAAATTAACAGGGTGAAATTTAAAGCTGTTTGGCAGGCCCCCATCCCTTCTCCACAGAGGGGCTGCTCAGGGGGTCCCGTGATGGTCACAGTGGAGCTGAGGATGAAGTTCAGGGTCTGAGGGGTCACAGCTACATAAAAAACCCATTAATGCCCGAACACCCAGGTGCAAACCTGCCCTTCCCACAGAGGAAGGATAAACCTCTGGACCTTGCCCATACAGTGCAAGAGGAACCTGGATCACTGCAAAAACAGGGGGAAAAAACAAACCTACAATACTTTCAGCAGCCTGGAATAAACCCTGCTTGAGGGCCTGCGTTTCCCCCCGTTTAATTAGCTCCTCAGTGATGCAGAGCCAGCTTCCCCAGGAGCCTGAAGATGTATTTTTAGGTGCAACCACTCCAAAAATAGAAACATCCCCACAGGAAGCTGCAAACAGCCACCAAGGAGCCACGTGCGGGTTGTGCTGTGGATGCACGAGCTGAGAGCACGACCTGCGCCCATCCCGAGCACAGAGGACATCAGAACAGGAGCACTTCAGCAGCCAGCTCAGCACCCTCCCAGACATGAGCTTGGATAAATAGAAACAGAGAAATTCAAACAGAAATGAAATGTTTTGTACATCTCTGTGTCACAGTACGAGGAGAGGTGGGATTTGGAAGGGGACACACCACAGGGAACCTCCCCCAGTGAACACCTGAGCAAGTCTTGGCATTTGCATGGGTTGTCCTGTACTTCTGGTCATTCATCCAGACTTAGGAAACTCCTCAAGACTTTTACTTTTACTGACCCGTGTGCTTTGGCAGTCTCACAGAGGAAGACATCCAGATGAAGCTCCAGAGGGGGCCACCTCTCGGGCTCTAACCCTGCCCCTGTGACAGGCAGAGCTCTCAGCAAAATCTGTGCTTTCAGGAATTAGTCCAGCCTTATTTTAAGTCTGGGAGAGAAGACACCCTCCATGAAGATATTTGGCTACACCTCCCTTCAAGGAGCACCCCTTGCCCATTGCCCCCTGCCAGTCCCTGCCCAGCCAGGGCTGACGGGATCCACAGGGATTTGTGAGAGAGAGATAGACCTCCAACAGGATGTGAGAGAAGGCCTGAATGCTGGAAAAGTAGCAATCGTGTCCATCTTGTTTTAAAGCTTTTGGAGCCTTTACATCCCATAGCGTCACCAGAGGCTTTCTCCCCAAAACCTTTCCTCTCCAGCCAGGGCGCAAGCACAGTTCTGTCCCCATGGAGGAGAGTTTATGCTGGAAGATGATTTTAACCTTGAATTCTGGCAGAAATACAGTTTTTCACCTTCTGGATGCTCTCTTAGGAACTCCCACTCAGCCAGCAGAAGCTTCCCCCACTCAGTTTCCACCAAGACCCACAGAAGAGTCCTCCCAGTACAACCCCTCTACCCAGGGCAAAAGGCAGAGCCCTGCCAAAACCAGCCTGGCGAGATCCATGGTGAGCACCAAACTGCAACCATCCCTGAGAGAGCTGCAGGAGAAACCGAGGTCACACACAGAGCAGGGGGGACATGGGACCCCCGGGAGAACACACAGCTGTGTCATTGCACAGGGCTTTTATGGCAAAATCATCTGAATTATTTGGGCTTGAATTAAAGCTGCACGAGCTTTCCTTTTTTTAATCGCAGAAATGAATAGCTAGGTGAGTCACTGCCTGAGAAAACCCAGCAGCAGCTCCTGGGTAAACAACCTGCTGCTCCCGGGTACAGCCGGGAAAGGGTGGGAGGGTCATGCTGGGGGACACAGGAGAGGCAGCACAACTTCAGGGAGACAGCTCAGAGCCTTTCCCTGCACTTCCCATTCCCATTTCGAGGGATGATGATGGACTGAAAGCAAGAGGAGCCAGGTTTGTACAGGAGCCAGGCTCAGCAGGCAGCACCTCATGGGGAGTGCTCGGCCCCACATCGCACAACGCGGCTTCTCCTGGTGCAAATCACCTCTAAAAAATAAATAAATACCCAAAAATCCATTGCCAGCATCTGAACATTGCACTTTGGGCTTTTTCCAAGAAGAGCATCCCTGTATCCATTAGCTATTGTCTCCCTCTAGCGCAGGCAGACACCATCCTGCCTCCTCTCCTGCCGCGGCTCCTGGCCTAGCTGGAGCTCTGCGGAGATCCGGGGGCTCCGGCCCTGGGAACACGCCAAGCACTGGCTCTACCTTTGCACCAATGAGTCAGCTTCCCACACTTTGTAAATTTTTCTTTCTCATCCCATTTTCTCCCAGCAGATGCTCTGAGCAGGAGGGATTTCTCAGTGACCGAACAGGCGAGGCAAAGCTTCCCAAATCGGAGATGGCTGCCAGGAGTGGGGTTTTTATCCAGGGCTGGAGAGGACACAGCGAGATGAAACAGCATCCTTCCCTCTTCCCCGTGCTCCTGGGGAAGCAGCCTGACCTCTCCTTACCCTTCAGAGACAGGATCAGGCTTTGCTCAGCTGGGCTTTCCAGGGGATCTTTCCACAGCTGCCTTTAACACCTCTGTACATCCCTTAAAGCAAAATGAAAACCTGCACTTAAATTTCAGTTAAAAGATCTCCTGACCTCTCCAGGGAGAATTCCTGCCAAGAGAGAAAAGGAATGATGCTGCAAGTATCTCCCGTTTTCAACCGAGCACTGCAGCAGCACCTTCACCCCCTGCTCTGCGGCTCAACCCACAGAAAATCAAGAGCCTGGAGACAGCCAGGCTCCAAAGGCTGCATCCAGAGGCTCTCCAGGCACTGCTGTCCCTTCCAAAAGCATTTATTTCTTGAATGAGGCACATCCAGCATTTACAAACCCACCTCTTTGAGGAAAAAAAGACATCACTTTACTTGCAGAGCCCAGTTCTCATTGGAATGCTGCTTCAGAGAGGAGCTTCCCAGCACGGGGCCCAGAGGGGCAGGAAAGAATCAGAGCCACAGGGATGCCCCCAGCCCAAACCTTCATCACTGAAGCTCCTGCATTATGTTCTTGAATCATTTTAAACCTGCGTGGTCAAACCTGCATGGATCCATTAAATTGCCACTTACCCCCCAAAATAGGTGTTTGGAGACCTCTGACCCCAACCTGGGCAAGTGTAGAGACCTTCCAGGGCTCAGGTTTTCCTTGGATGCAGGGGGTGTCTTTCTACATCAAACACCTATACAAGTGAGGCTAATGGCATTTGAGTTTTCACTCCATGGAATAAAATCTCCATGGAACACATAGGACACTTCAGTGGCCACAGCTGGAGACCCGGGATAGCTCCTTCTGTTTTCCAATTTTCTCTCCCTCTCTGAGCTATTTCACAGCTCTCAGCAGGACTTGGCATAATCCAAGAGGTCACTGGAACCATGTAAGGAAGAGGCTTCTTTACCTCCTGTCTAGTGAAGGCCAAATATTAACTAAAAAATAGCACAGAAGGGAGTGAGAACAGCTCAGGGTGAGCAGTTTGATCTGTTTCACCTCTGCAATTAACCCCCCAGTTAACAACTGATACCTGTTTTATTGCCTTCCCTCAGATACTCACATCCTCAAGCATTCTCAAGAACCAAACCACCCCTTCACCTTGCCCACTGAAGCATCCCAGAGGCCTGAGAGGTTCCTCTAAGGCACACAGAGGAGGGGCCACCTGCTCTCCCCACGCCCCCAGGAGAATCCCTGTGCCATCAAAGAGCCTCCCCACACTTGTTCCCAACAAAGCACAAGGTAACAGAGCATCCAAACCCTCTCCCAGAACTCCTTCCACCCCGGAATCCCATCCAAGAGGTGGATCTGGGGCAAAGGGACACACTCTGCACACCACTGGCTTTGCCACATCCAGCATTCCCAGCTGTTCCTCCCCCTTGCACTCCCTGATTTTTCCCAAGGATAGCACAGGACACAGAACCACATTTACATGGCAGTTTGATGGGGATTTGTTGTCTTTTTAAAAACGTAATACCTTTTCTTTACAAGAAAAACTTGCTCTGGAGTTTCCAAGCAGTTTGCCTCTTCTCAAGCTAGCACCTCCTCCTCTGCCCAAAAACAAGCACAGTGGACGCAGCCTGATGCTCATTTCAGGGAGGGGAGAGATGGAAACCTCACCTGAGTCATCCAAATTCACTTGAAAGAAGAGAGCAGGAACACCTTGAATAATTGCATCCCTTTATTTGCTGACACCATTACAAAAACTGATTACATTAGCAACCAAAAA
>VZRO01003848.1:382017-457339 GCA_013397915.1 Daphoenositta chrysoptera | reverse complement strand
AAAAAAAAAAAAAAGAGTGTTTACTTGAGGTTGAAGTCAGAGGCAGCTAATCCCAAAAATGTAATTAAGTAAAACAGTGTACAACATCAGTATTAAAATGTCATTTCCCACTGGTGACTTTACCACGTTGGAGTTTTCTGAACAAGTTTTATTGAGCAAAATAAGATAAAAGATTATGTGTTTACTGTCTCTCCAGGAATGTAAAGGTCTAATTATCCAAACAGGTTTGTTTTTATTATAAAACTAAACTCTGAAGGTGTCTACAGAGTTGGGTTTTTTCTTTAAATCAGTAGTCTAACAAGGATTAGAAAAGACAAAACTCTGTTCAGTGTTTCTGACGAAGTAGAAAGGGTGAAAACTTAAATAAGGCTTTAATTTGGCAAAATATAATACAATGCCTTCTGCTGTCCTCAAATGAACGATTCCCCCGTGACTTCACTCTGCAAGAGAAACACAGATCACCAGGTCAGAGGAGCAGCTTCCCAAGGGAAATCCATGACCTCACCAGCGTTTCCTTGGTGTCAGCCCAGGAGGAAGCCCAGGGGAACGAGCCTGGGTGGAGGAGGCTGAGCAGGAACAGCCCCCCAGAGCAGAGGCCAAGGTGCAGCAGCACCTCCCTCCCACCTGAACACCCAGGTGCCCTCCTCTACCAGCTCTGCTATCCGTGCATTAAAAAGGCAGGAGCATAAAAAATACCTAAATCAGGAGTAAGCCAAGTCCTCATCCTCAGCAGATGAAAGGGAGCTCTGACACTCCCTGTAGCAGCTCTTTAAGTGCTGTCTCCCAACACAAACAGTTCCCAGTTCAGACCCAGATCTGCATCAGCTTCCTGAGAAAGTTCAGTGTCTTGAGTTTATGCAACTTTCAGCTAACTTTGGGTCACTTAAGTTTATCAGCACAAAGGCCCAGGTTTCCAAGCTGGCTGTGTACTAAAATAAAAGCCTTGTCCATGTGTCTGTGACTGGATGAAGAGCTCATGCCAGGCTGGTGCTTCAGACACTCCCAGCCAGCCATTGCTGGCAGCTCAGTGAGAGCCCAGGGGGTTATTTTATATCCTCCACCCCAAAGCAATCAGAGCATGGAAGTGCAGACAGTTTGTTGGTGGAGCAAACAAAGAGGAAAAAGGCACAGGCTCTGGGAGAGCAAAACTTTGGGCAACCTGCTGCAGGAGCAGCAGGGAGCAGAAGTGAGGAGTGCAATTACATGCCTAGAGAGGGACATGGGGACACAAGATTAGTCTCAGCCGACTGACATGTGCATCCAGAGAAGAACAAATCCAGTGCCTACCAGAAGCTTTTTATGATTTGCATGTGGAATTTGGATCACGTATTAGGAGAAGATTCTTCACTGAAAGTGTTGTGAGGGTCAGGCTCAGAACAAGCTGCCCAGGGCAGTGCTGGAGTCCCTATCCCTGGACGGATTCAAAAGTTGTGTGGATGTGGCACTTGTGTGGGGACATGGGTCAGTGTTGGCCTTGGCAGTGCTGGGGGAATGGTTGGACTCAATCTTAGAAGGCTTTTCCAACCTTAATAATTCACTGATTCTGTGATCTGATTCTAAAAAGTCTCATATTTTGATATCAGATTTGTTAAATTTGAACAAAGTCCCACCATCACAGACCAGTGGCCTTCCCAAGAGCTGAACTGGGGGGCCACTGGTCACACCCACCTGGCTGTAGTGTCCTCATCCCTTTGACAGCATTTGACTTATTGACACAAGCAGCTTCTTGAGATGACCGACATCCTGGGTAAGATTCACTGCCACATTTCGCCTTTTATCACTCAATTCCTGGAAGAAGGAAAAAAAAGGAAATGATTAAAAACTCATTTACAATCTAATTACCAAGAAAGCCTAGAATTAGATCCTCTGTATAAAATTACAACTCGTGGTGCAGATGGGAACAATTCTTTTAAGTCAGAGGGTTATGGCCACGTTTAAGGAGAACATAGGTCAAAGTCAAGGAGCTCTTTCCTGTTCCAGGGAATCACCTGCACATTCAGCTCCTACCCTCCCTGTCTGGGACTCCAGTACTCCCTGCTGCTGGGAACTGTGCTGGTATCCACAGCTGATCCAGCCTCAAAGGTCATTTCCCCACCAGCCTTGCTGAACCCCCCCACAGATGTGGTTTGTAATACAGGTCAGGCTGCACAGAGGGAGGGATGACTTCTGACCCCACAGCTGGAACAACAAAACTCCTGGACCACCAAGGACTGGGTGTGACTGAGGATCTGTGGGATGGTGTCCTCAGCAGTACCCAATACCCGAGCCCAAGGCAACTCCAGCTGTGAAGCAGCATTTGGAACAGCTGCCTGGAGATCCACACCCTTCCCCACCCACAGCTATCCCATGGATTCACCTTCTGCTCCACAACCCCGGGAAATTCCAACTTGCCAGCAACACCTGGGCTTGGATGAGGGCTTCACAAGGCAGTCCAAGCACCAGTCAACATGGAGAAAAGGAAAAATGAAAGCTACCACGAGCTAGAAAGTTTCCTGTGCTGAAATGAAAATGCTGAGCTTGTGTTTTGAAACAAAAATAAATGCTTCTTTTTTTTTTCCCTTGGAATTCGACAGTTTATTAGTCAGGAAGTGTCACAGCTGAAGATCGACTCTCCCCCTCCTGCCTCCCTGCCTGTCAGCCTTGCTGGGCTAACAGTGCTGTGTAATCCCTGGCTTATTACCTGTCCTGGGTTGCAGTGTATTCTCTTACCATCTACGTGAGCTGTTGAAAGCAGGTGGGTGGTGTTGCTTGCCTCCACCCTCCGGACTATCTTCTGTTAATGGCCCATCAAGGCCTTGCCACAGGACTGACAAAATTACATCATCCCATTGTGAGATGCTCCGCCCAGAGGGAGGAGCCAAGCATTCCATCCTGGATATAAACTGAGATTTCAAACACCACAAGCAGCCTTCTCCACTGGATTCCCAGAGGACGAGAGCTACACAGCCACTGCTGGACCTTCTGAGACCAGACCCTTCTATAGGATCACAGCTTCCAACAGGACCCCACTTCATTTGGACTGCTACCAACACCCTGCCCGACAGGGTGTCAGGTTGTATTCTGACTCTGTCAGTGGTTTTTCTACTATTGCATTTATTTTACTTTTTTTTCCTCTTCCTATTAAAATTGTATTTCTGACTTGCAGTCTCTCACTGGTTTGTTTTCAAACCTTGACATTACCTGTATTGATTAACTCCTCCAGAGATGCACAGAGCACTCCACATCCAACACACACCTTACTGCTCCTCATTCAGCTCAGAACACTGACATGCAGATCCCCTGCAGGAGAGCTTTTCCTTGAAATTTCACAGCTAGAAATAAGCAACTCTGCCATGGTGTCAGCAATGCAGAAGAACCCAATTCTCCACAGGGGCACAGAGGTGTTGGCAGGCGCTCAGCATCCATCAGCCCCACTCTGGTGTTACCCACAGAATGAGACTGATGCATAATGCGGGTGCAAATCTCTCCCCAGAGCTCCAGGGAAATTAGAGGAAGTTCAGAGAGGGCCATTTTCCCTGCTCCCATTTGGCTGGAAATGCAGAATGAGCAGTAAATCAAACTCAAGCACCTCCACCATCACAGAAACGACTGTGAGCTCAGACAAGAGAACAAAACAATCTACAGCAAAGTTCTTACTCCTGGTGCAACTGGTGAACATTTTTCTACTGTAAAAAAAATCATTGGGATCTGTATTAGGGTTGCCTTAACCTGTTTTACCCTTATCAAAGTAGAAAATCAGGTCAGTCAAGGCTGAGACTTGGCTTAGCAGTGTCATACAGGATGATGGAAGTGGAAAGGCAAAGGCAATTCGCAGCCCAGCAGATGAATTAATCCAGCACTGACCAGCAGGTGAGGCTGCCTGGGCATCAGCACACAACCCAGCAGGAGCAAGGAAGGAGCCCTCCAGTCCACTCCCAGCCCCATCTCTGGGAACAGCTCCTCCCTCCTTCCCTCATTTACTGCGTCTCCCTTCTGTTTTGTGACCTCACTAGTCTCAGAAACATCCCCAACCCTCCCAGGGCCAATTCTGACTAGATCCCAATGGATTTGGGCTCAGCACAGTCCTACTCCCGCTCCCGCTAATCCAGGAGTGCACAGCTGCCTGACATAGCCACTGCTGAGCCCCAGCCACATGCTCTTCATGACCCGGGGGAAAGAGGGGAAATTTAGGTCAGATATGCAAAAGAAATTTTTCCCTGTGAGGCTGGTGAGGCCCTGGCACAGGTTGCCCAGAGAAGCTGTGGCTGCCCCATCCCTGAAGTGTCCAAGGCCGGGCTGGACAGGGCTTGGAGCAACCTGGGATAGTGGAACGTGTCCCTGCCCATGGCAGGGGGTGGAACTGAATGGTCTTTGAGGTCCCTTCCAACCCAAACCATCCTGGGATTCTATGATTCCACTTCTTTGGGTTATGGGAATGAAGAAAAGAAGAGGATGGCAGTGGGGAAGCCCCTATGATTTCAGATTCAGACCCAGCAGCTAAAATAAGAGCTGAACCGTCTGGACAGATTCCCCTCCGCTGTTTCACACAAATGGCATTCCCAGTTCCCAGTGATGGAGTGCTCTGCACTGAGATTTGGGGGGGGGAAAGCACATTAAGATTTCACATAAGCCTCAAAATAAGCTCAGTGCCTAAGCAAGCTGCTGAATATAGATTACTTCCTTAAAGCACACTAAAAAGCCCCCTTTAGTCATCAGCTGGTCCCATAAGTGACAAAGCAGCTGATTAGCAACCCCAAATGGTCTATTTTTAAACAGAAAGAAAAGGAGTCTGAAGAAAACACTCCGAGTGTGTTTGAGGGTTTATACAAGTATCATTTCTCAATTTCGTGGGTTGGTTCCAGCACACAGAAGGAACAAATATGTTCATTTTCGAGCATGTGTTTTCAGGTCCTTCATTAAAAAAAAAAAAAAAAGGCACTGTTGCTAGGTGAAAGTGGCTGGAAGACTTTCTTTTTTGATCTCAGAGCTATTTTCAGCTGGGTTTTTAGGCTTCTGGGGAGAGAGTTTCTTTTTCTCCCCTCAAAAAAAGAAAAAAATAAAAAAAGGCAGTAGAAAAGGCTTGGAAAAAAGATAATGTTCTAATTCCAGCCTCTGCCAATGGCTACCTGTCAAGAGTGCTGCTTAGACAATTAATGTATTTTTACTAATGAAGGCTTAATTGCAGGTTTACTAGGACTGTTTTTCCACACTCCTCTTTAGAATAAAGCCATGGATATTGTGGCAGAAACCTGGGCTCCACGATGTGCAGCAAGAGCAGAGCAATGCGAGAGCCAGAGGGGTTCTGAGAGTTTTGGGCTACAGCAATTAAGCCAAACAAGCACATTTGGGCCACCACAGGGCACATCTAATGACAGCCCAGCTCAGGAGGGCTGATCAGAGTCACAAATGCCATGGCTGTCCCCATGCACCACATGGATAAGCCATGAGGGCACAGCAGAGAGAGCTGGGCATTGGCTTGAGGGGGGCTTTTCTCCAGCCTGCTGCAGACAGGGACACACAGCACCTGTCTGGCACCAAAAACCCCTGGCCTCCCTGGGAACACAGCAGGGGCTCAGCAGCCCTCCCATCCTCCCAGGAATCAGCTCCCAGGGTTGGCACATCCGAGGTCTCACAGGCCCAGCTGCATCTCCGGCTCAGACACGGCGAGCCCCGTGCAAGGGTCCATCAGCATCCATGACTGATTAGCCTGGAAAAGCCATTTCATTCCTGCTAATGACTACAAAGGCTTTTCTACAGCTCTCCTCAGAGGACCCTGAGCTTCCTCTCAGAGCTGATGAAGCCACTTAGGTTGAGCAGCTAAAAGGAGTCGATATAAATTATTTGTTCTATCAACAAGTGCTCCTCTCCCCTCAAATGACAGCAGCTCCTTCCACTCTGTCCCTCAGAAGAAAATGGGTAATGAGCTTTACCATTACGCACTACCACCACTGAGCTGGGAGAGAATCTCCTTCAGCCTTCTCCTTCCCAAGTACCTTCTGGAAAGCTATTCCAGGGCTGGTGTGAAAGCTCTTTTTTCCAGAGATGGAAAAAGCCAGTGACAAAGCCCCAATCCAACCCCCCGTGCAGGTGGTGTCTTCAGCGCAACACTCTGAGTACCAGCTCCACAACCATCCGTGCTAACAGTAACCCACAGGCTCAGGTGAGTCACCTGCTAGTGTGAAAAACTGCCCACCCAATCCCAGACCCTAAAACTGCCATGGGTGAGGGATACAGGAACACCAGCAGCCTGCAGAGTCACCCACCCACAGCGCAAGGCAGTGCTCAGGGCTGGTCCCTACTGAAGCTCAGCTTAGCAAGTTTTTGCTGCTGGACTACATCAAGGTCAACACAAATGCCCAGAAGCCAGGACCAGTGGAAATCAAATTCTGGCTCTTGGCCACAGCTGCAGAGGAGCAGAAGGAACCATGTTTTGGCAAGAGAATCTCTGCCTGAGTGCTAAAGGTTGTGCAAGACTGCCTTTCTTTAGCATTACTGATGTCAGCAAGGGCCAACCCAACAGTGTTTTCAGCTCACTTAGTCATCAGCAGAGTTATTTTTAGCTCCCCTCTTCCCTTCTTGAAGGGACAAGTCTGGGGATCTCCCTGCTTTTACCCAAACCAAACACCCATCAAAAGCCCAGAATCTCTCCCCTCCCTCCTTGCAAATCCAAGCCATAGGAAGGAGGTCACCATCAAGACAGCAGCAAAATTCCCAGTGAACCCTTGACACCCAGGCAAGCTGTAGGACCAGAAGCTTCATCAAGCCCTAATTACCTACCAGCAGCACTTTACTGGACCTCAATTCCCAAAGTTCCCACTCTGCCTGAGATTTGTGTGGCCCCTGAGCATGAGCTGATGGAAACACTCACCGTGTCTGTGCAAACATCACTGTTTTCAATAACATTGGCATCCCCAAAAACCTTCCCAATTTCTCTCTCGAGAGCTGCCAAAGACTCCTGGGCCTGTAAGGGAAAGATGTTATTAAAAAAAAAAAAAAAGAAGAAACAGGGAAGGCACAACAATTAGCAAAGCCTGAGAAGCAAACCCCCATCTCCCTGAGAGCACCACAGACACAGGAAATCACTGTTAAGGAGGAAATCTGTTTCATGCCAGATTTGCTCCAGGGGCCAACCCATTTGCCAAGACTGACACGTCTCCTCACAATCAGCACGGTGCATGTCAGCCTGTCTGCATCTGAGAGCAATCCACCAGGGAAGCTTTAATAGTCTCGCATTAAGTTACTAGGTAAAAATCGTGCAGTAAATTTTGCAAGAGCATGAGTGCAGGTCTCCAAAATCCTGTACAATGAACCGTGAACATCAGCACAGCTTGCTTTGTATGTCAACACCCAATGTAACTGTCCAGAGCAAAATGTTTTAAATTCTTTATTATAACTGGTTTCCTTTGACTTCTCACCTCCTGGCAGTGCTTTTGTGATCATCTACCCCTGTCCCAGGACAAGATATGCTCCCCCAACAGCATTTCCCACTCCAGTCCTGGAAGAACTCAGCCCAATTTGCTTACTATGCTGAAGGAACAAGGTGTTCCAGAGTCTGGAGCCAGAGCCCAGCCACTCCACAGGCTATTCCTGTCTCCATTTATCAATTCTCCCATGATAGCTTTGCTTTTGGGGTGACAGACAGCACTGAGACCTCTCATGCTTAAAGATTTTCCACTCCAGTCCACCTTGTAAGAGCAGTCATCGAGGAACAGCACAAGAAACCCACCTGTTTGTCCCGTCACACTTGCACAGATCTAACTTTTAGGATTTGTAGTCTCCTGGGTTATAGTGGATATGTCACCATGTGCAAAATGGCAGATGCTTTGTAAACCAGCTTGTAACCTTCTGCCATTTGAGTCTGGATTTAAAAGCCTCAGGCTGTGGAGTGGGTGGAGAGCTGTGGGATGGCTTTTTGTTAGGCTGGGGTTTCTTGTAAATAAAGAATTATTTGTCATCCCCAAATCACCACTTGTTCCCACTGGCATAAAATTATCATGAACAAGGGAGTCTTTCAAGAAGGACAACTGAACAGAGCTATCAATTGGAGTTTCATAATTTCTGCAGCCATGCAGGTAGAGCTCTCACAGCCCCAGTCACTTGGGGAACCAGTCAGTAGAGCAAGACACCCCACCAGGCAGCCAGTTCAAATCAAGTTCTTTCAAATCAATATTTCCAGCACTGCAAAACTACAGACACGGAGAGGTTTTGCTAACATTTATCTAAGCAACTGCTAAAGGTCTCTGCTTACCTTGGGCAAGTCACCAGCTACTTTTTCTCTCTCATTTTGATCAACTTTGAGTTTTGATAGTGTTTCATTTAGCTGTGTTTTCAGCTGCAAAACAGTAACAAAGCAAATCAGTTTCCCTCACACACACGATTTCATCTGTCTGTCCCAGGGATTAACTCAGTGCACATGGACTGCAAAGGGAGAAAGATTTACTAACAATTACTGCACACACTGGATTAGTTGACATGTATGATGAGGTTTACAAGGACAGTCAAGGAAGAGAGACTCCATCTGTAAAGATAAAGGTAAAGAATGGAAGCTACAGATAGATAAAGCGTGGTTGGCTTTGGCTTCCTTACAAGTGGTTTCAACTTTTCAACTCCATTCCAGGAGGAGCATCAGCAATACTGATAGTGCATCAGCCTCTCCAGCATCCTTATCATGGGAGTCAGCCCAGACTCCAACTTAATTCACAGCAAATATGCAAAAATGAAGATTTTCATCTTCCTAGTGCAGGCTAAACAGTCTCTCTACTGCTGAATAAACTAAAAAGCTCTCTTGTCATCTTAATAAAGCACCACTTACTACAACTATGTTGACTTAACCAGTCTATTAATGTCACATCAAGGCATGAATCACTGACGGGGGATATTAACTTGTCGATTGTGTTCAGATTCAATCCAAAAAAGTGAAACTATTTCAGTCAACAGGGATGAATACTTTGTACTGGCTGCAGTCAGTACTTAAACCGCAGCCTTCCAAAGGATACAGAGTTTTTTTAAGGATATTTTGATTGCTCTTCAACGCAGCATGCAGAACCAGCCACAGCACTAGAGGCTTGAGCCTCAAACAGAAGTGCTAACAAGGAGCTCGAGTGCCAGTTTTGTAGGATTTGTGCCTCTGAAGTGTGCTGTGCTAATGTTCACTATTCCTGCTGTCAATCTTCCTGGGAGCCAGCAGGAGATTAAAGAGGGAACAATGGGCTACTCAGAGCCCTGAATTCTCACCGACTCCAAACCTACACATTGTATTTGTCTCACCCTTGGAAGACTTCCCTCTTTGGAGCACCTGGACTGGTGAATGCTGCGTTTATACATTTTGGGGAAGCTCCTCTGCAGTTTCAGCTTCTCCTTGCTTACTTTTTAAATAGTGGGCAACCCATTCTGAAATACCATCATTTCTATTCCTCAGCCTCCTGCAAAAGCCACTCACACACCCTCAGGATAGCATTCCTGAGCCCGCTGTGTGGGGGTGGTCATTTAACACATTCTCACACTCCCAGCAGCACAGCACCACCAGATTGCACTCAAGCTGCCCTAGCAGGGAGCTCAGCTTTTAAAGCTTTTGTTGTGCACAGACATAATAAATTGTTGCCTCTTATACTCATAGAGGTTGGCGTTTACTGATTAACTTCAATGATATGCATTCAATTCCCATTTCCCTTGCTTTCAGAATGAGAGGCTTTGCTTGCTGAGGCAAGTGTACTATTAACTTAAGCAGATTGTTACTGTGGTGGTAGTTATTTTTCTAAATCAACTATTTCAACCCAGTTTCATCAGTGGCAGTAGCCTGGTTGTCCCATCATCCCAAAGACATGGTGACAGAGACAACCTTCCCCAATTCTGGCTCAAAAGCAGGAAAGCACTGGCCAAACACAAGCAGAGGAAAGCTCTGACTGCTCCTGCAGCCTTAAAAAACAGGTCACTGAAACAAGTGAGAAGGGAAAGGGCTCAAAATGGAAAACCATGCATCCTTAGGTCTATCCTGTTAATCCAAGTACTTCTTGAGAAAGCTGCTATAGGAGCATTATTGGCTGAAAGCATTTCTAGCCAAACACGCTGTAACACATGCAAGGACCAAGCCAGCACAGCCATTCAGCCACAGCAGGGTGTCAGCAGCTGAATGGCTGAATACTCTGAATTAATCTAACTTTGGGTCTGGCCAATTTCAGTACGTAGAGAGCATGATGGAAAAGGCTCTGCACAGTCACAGCACAGATACCACTGCTGCATCCTCAAAAGCTTTGGGGAAAAAAAAAACCACCAGAGAATAATCCTCCAGTTAAAGCAATGAGAGCACCACTTTTGTTGCTCCAAGGACATTACATTTGCTGCTGCATATGCCTACACTGCAAATCTTCTCAAGAAGTTTCAGGAATTTAAGTCTTACAGACTTGGGGAAAAAGTCTTAAGAACCAGACACGCTATTGTTAGGAGCAGAGAAAAGAGACAAATTGTAAAAGTCAGACTACATAAATTATTTCAATGGACAAAAATATCAAGCTGAAGAGGTTAGCAGAACAGACAGGATCTGAAATAAGTCTCCGCTTCATACGTATGCTGGGAGCCTCGTTTGTGCCCAATGGAGAACAAGCTTCTTACCAAATTTAACTCTTCATTCTGTCTTACTGCTTCAGAATATGAATCATCAAGTTTTTTCTGCAATTCAGTCAAGAGATCTTTGAGCTGAAATGAAGTTTAGAGTTTTAGGATTTGTCTCCTTAGGATGCCCGTTCTCTTCTGCTCAGTTATTAGTGTGCTGCTCTACACTAAGGTCACAAGCATACAAACTCCTCAGCCACAGGGGCTAAGCACTAGGTTAGTTTGCCAGCCAACTGGTAACCAAAAGGAAAAAAAAAAGAACAGTTTGGACAATTATGTTTACCTCTCTGACTTCTGAAACATAAGTGGATCGCTCTATTTCTGCCTTTTCTAGTTCACTTTCCAAATGTTCTCTCTCTTTTTTAAGCTAGAAACAGAAAACAGAGTTAAAACAGATGCTTTCAGTGCTTTCTTGCAGTATCATTTGCTTGATTTATAATTAGCTGTAAATTTCTATAAAATATTCCATGACATTTAGAGAGCATTTCAAACCCAGTGATTGCACAGTGCAGATTTCAACTTTAAAAATAAAAAGAGAAAGAATCAACCCCATGATTGTCATCAAGCAGTGAAGTGCTCAGTCTCACAAGAAAGAGCCCCAGTGGGTGAGCACAGAAGTAAAAACCAGAACAACTTTCCAGCTTCTCTGCCTCTTAAAAACACTGCCCAAAAGGCTCAGGTTAAACTGCAGCACATGCTGTGCCACTGGCAGGAGAGAAGCCAGAAGCCAGAGAAGTTCAGATTTACAGCACAAGCCTAAATCATATTTCAGCAACATAAAGCTTCAAAGACAAAAGGAAAAAACCACCTGCACGTACAGTTTCAACTTCTTTGTTTTCTTCCTTTAACCTCTCCACCTCGTGCTGCAAAGAAGTGACTACGGAACGTATCTACAGTTTGGGGGAAAAATAAAGATATTTAGTTGGGTTGGTCTAAGACAAACTCTGCATAAGTACACAAGATTGTAGAAATAATCTAAGAATATTAAGGATGAAATCAAGAGTGGCTGAATAAAATAAGATGTTCACTCTCAAATAATTCAATATACTGAGTCTACACCATTCCTGCCTATTTCCAGCCCAAGTTCTTTGACATATTTAGAGCCCACACGCCTGAAAGATTTGGAATATAAGCACTAATCCAGTTGTCCATTAGCCATGGTAAGGAAAATATCCTTCCCAGACAGGGAATAGTCACCATCCACGTACCCAGACCCAGCATTTTTAGCCTTATTTGGGGCTGTGTAAGTGCAGCAGATGGCAGCACATCTATAGTTCAAAATCTGACAGCCTTTATAAGCCCCTCAAACAAGATGTTTATAAATCATCTGTTTGCTGCCAGGCTCACACAGTGGCACTCAAATTTACTAAGCAGAGATACTTTAGAAATTACTTTTCAAAAAAGCAGTTTGACCTACTTTAACTCTTGATTTGAAAAGAAACATAAAAGCTTTTTTCTTCCCACTTCAGCTATCAACAGAGCCTTCCTAAAAGGAAAGCATAGCAGGCAGTTTCAAGTGTAATTAGTTGACCATAATGGATTGAGCAGTACTTTAACAGCTTCCAAAAAACTGTTATGATTCTATGATACTTCAATTTTAGCACAAAGAGTCTATCTGCTCACAAATACACTTGGAAAAAAAAACCCGTATGTTCAACAAAAATACTATCCAAGCTACCAGGATCAGAAAAATATATATTCCTGGGTACATTAATGGGACACTTGTATGTTCCTCAATCTTTGGCTTCCTATCCCATCAGCATGAATGTTATTACTTATTATTTGGCTGCAGCATCTGCAAAGGACTCCCCACTCCTGGAACTGCCCAAGGACAGGCTAGACGGGCTTGCAGCAAGCTGGGATAGTGGAACGTGTCTCTGCTCACAGCAGGGGGTTGGAACTGGATGATATTTAAGGTCCCTTCCAAACCAAACCACTGCGATTCTGTGACTGTGACACAGATTTATCATAATGGTCCAAGACCTTCCACCTGTGCTGTTTATTTTTCTTGCTTCTCTAAAGATGGCAACAGAAACAGCTACACAAAACCAAAGATATCAACACATCCTCAATTTTTCAGTTTCTTTAATAGAAATACGTTCCTTTAAAAATTAAAAACCAGCCTTCACATGAAGCTAAAATATCAGAGCACCAAAATACCATTGATATGAGGAATCATTCCTATTATACTTGTTGCAGGCTTCACCTTTTTCATCCCCTGGTCATGCACACATCAAACCAGGCAGCCAAGGCTGTTCCACACCTGGCTTCACAGAGCTCAGACACCCTCTGTGACTTCAAGCAGAACCTGCCTGGCTGCTGAAAAAAAAACCAACTTCAGACATACCTGTTTAAGTTCCTTCTGTGATTCTTCAACTTTTATCTTCCATTTGCTTTCTTCCTCTTCCACACTCCTCTGTAGCCTTTGTAAAATCCCCTCCTAAGAAGAGAGAGGGATTTGAAAGCTCAGAGCAGAAGAAAGGCAGCTGGAACATCACAGAGGTGACCAGGCATCCCACTTACTGTCTCTGCCAGAACAGATTTGTATTTCTCACACTCCAGCTGCAGCAGGATGTGCATTTCCTCAGCCTCCTTCAACTTCTGCTCCATAGCCTGGCAAAGGAGGAAAGGGACCACAAGAGTCATATCTCAGTGGATGGATTTCAGCTCTGTTCATCTTATTTCAACAAGCTGGTATCACTCTTGGGCAGCTCTGTCTTTCCAATCCATGAAGAGACAACAGCAAGTGCAGTGTTCACCTACAACTCTCAGTACTCAATCACAAACTTTGAGTTACTGAAAAAAAACCCATTACTTAAAAAGAGAACAGGGATTTTCAATTTTATGAAGTCACAATTCCACAATGTACTTATCAAAGATGCAAATAAATTTCTGTAATTATCTAAACAGCAAGTTTCCCAGAGAAGCTGTGGCTGACCCACCTCTGGAAGTGTTCAAGGCCAGGCAGAATGAGGCTTGGAACAACCTGGTCTAGTGAGTGGCATCCCTGGCCAAGGCAGGGGCGTTGGAACTGGCTGATCTTTAACTCAAGCCATTCTACAATTATATGAAACAATTTTCTTGTGACTTGTCTGAGAACCTGAACCACAGCACGACGTGTAAGATTTATACTGGAGAAATACATTATGCCACACACCAGCTGTCCATCTTTTGTGCCTACCTTGACATCTTCAGATCCTGAAGCCTCTCTCAAGTATTCTTCAGCCATCTTTTCAAACCCACATATCCACTCGCTGTGGCTCTGTTGGGAAATCATTCAGTTAAGGCTGAGAATAACCTCAGGAGAACTCTCCTCAGGACATCTGCCTCCCCACTAAAGGCTGAGGGAGAAGAGTTTCAGTGCCCCAAGTCCCTGGAGCTCACACACAGCCCCATGGTTGTTGCTCAGCCAGTGCCACACACAGCTGGCAGCAACCTAGGAGCACGAGGTGATGACACACACACACAGTTCAGGGGGGCCTGGATGAGCTGAAATACAGCTGGGTGACAGAGGACTCCCTGCAAGTGTCAGGGCTCTGCATAAGCATTTAAAGATTCAAGGGAATCCTTTCCGAGATCCCTGAGCAGTTCAAGCAGACACTTGCTGCATGGCTCTCAGAAGGTTATTTTATAACCTTACAGAAAGTCTGTAAAAAGACTGGTTCATCAGGACACTTACTTTAGCACATTTGGGAACAATTTTAAATATGAATATTCAAAACCTCTAGAGGTTATAAATGAAATGCACCCATTTTTCTAGACTCACTTGATGTTATTCAACCCATCTGAACCCCACGAACCCAGGGCATTTTCCCTGCAAACCACTGAAAGCCACCAAGAATATAAAATTGGAAATCGGTGCTTGGGGACAAAATAAACCCTCCTAAATTGTATTAACTGTCACTGAGGCACTGCAGCTCCTCTGGAAGGGTTGGGAATATATGGATCCCCATCATGCTAGACTGAGCAAACACAGCAGGCATTATCCACCCCTGACAATTTACTGCCTCAGTGAAAGACAAGATAATACAGACAGGTAAATCAAATGTTGGGGCATAAAACACACAAGATAGTAACATTTTTGTTGTTGTTTTAACACTTCTTGAAGCAACCATCTGCAGCTTTACCTCCCTGTGCAAGTAAAGGCACCACCAGCAAGAGACACTCTCATCCCCCTGCAATAACCATGGGATAGAGGGCACTCTGAGGAAACACTCCAGGACTGCCCAACACAGCAGGAGCAGAGCTCCCTGGCTCCCAGAAAGAGATTAAGAGCCACTTCTCTTACCATGGTGGAAGGAAGAGAGACTTTGGGGAAGAGCTTCTGGAGGAGTTGGCGCATCTCCACCTCGGCAGCTTCCAAATGCTGCTGCTTCTCCTAAAGCAAGGGGAGGGCACAGGTGAGACTGGGCACCACACTCACCGACCTGGCACCAGCCTCTCCTATGCCTACAGCAATTTACTTAACCCAGAAAGTCTTTTTCTAAGTGAGAAAGGTACTACAGTCTCTAAAATTGCCAGTAAATTGCTTCAAAAATGGGCACCAAATTGCTTCAGAATTTGGCCTTCACATTTGTTCTCACTTAAGCTTTTATTTTGTGAAGTTTTCCTCCAATCTAGCCTGTTTGTACAGAAATTACACCATCATTCACTTGTCCACAACACAAACTGCACTGTGCTGAGTAACTGCATCCACAGATCACACCAGCCCTGCCACTCAAGTTAAGCAAGCTCAAAATCAAATAGTTTGGTCAATCAACTTTTTTTTTTTTAAATCAGTACTTTTAAAAAACAATTTTAGGTGTGACAAAAATCACTGTAAGTTAATGTCATCACATCAAAAACGGAGAATTAAAGTCAAAAGGAAACTTTGTGTTAATGCACATTTGAACCAGGCCAAGAAAGTAAGACTTTTAAACATTACTTTTAAATACTTAAGAGGAAGCCCCTTACATCCTCTTTTCCCAGCCCTGGATGCAATGGGAGATAATTATTAGAGCTGTGTGACAATTGCCAGCTTTTCTTTTCAAATATAAATACCCAGAGCCACAGGCACCACAGATCTATCCCTCCCTGTATTTAACATTAAAAGCAGAGCAGCCACAGGACACATGCTTGCTGTGCTTGTGGCAGATTGGTTTAGTTGAGCCACACAATTCTCAGGCTCCCATTTAAACTTAAAATGTAGAAAGCCTGAAACACTGCACAGAAGGGCAGCTTTCAGCCAAAACCCTTCACTGATATTTGGGATTGTTCTTCCCTTTGACATCAGTGCTACTGCCTGGCTGCTCTGAGTTCCTGTGCTGCAAGGGATCAGTGGCGTGAGCAGGCTGAGATTCAGAGACAGAAATGGACGGGGGACATTAGGTGGTGAGGCTGTGCTAAGTGTGTTAGTTGGCAGCAATTTAGGAGCCACCACGAAGTGGCAAAAGGCTGATTGCTGAAGTCTTCCAGCTGCAAGAGAAAGGAGGCAAGTGTTAGCACACAGCAAGAGCAGGTACAGGCTCCTCCCAGCACGGGGCCAGCACAGAGCGGAGACGGCTCCAGAACGCAGACACACAACCCCAAACAAGAGCTCCTCTGCTTCTGGCTGCCTGACTGGTGTTCTTAAAGTTAGTTGGATGCCTTTTTTTTGAGTTCTGCACAGTGGCCATTAACAGTGAATCAGGCCCACAGCAAACACAAGCTCCTTTCAGAGCAATTCACACTCGGTATCGTTTTGAACAGTGGTCCAATGGTCCCTGTCGAGCTTCACATGCCTTCAAGGAGGAAATTCACAGCTGTGGTCACACCATTTTCCTGAGATGCTCCCAGGTTTTTAAATAATAATAATTTAGTCCTGGTTCTTCCCAGGTCCAATAGATTTGTTCAAGCACAGCCAAAGCCCAGTAGAAGAAAGCAGGTTGCTCACCAGCACAGCTTTTATCCTGGAGCTCCCCACAAACCAAAACCACTTCACAACAGCTCTAACAATTATGCAAACAGAAATCAAAAGTCAGCATGCCCACAAACTAATGACTAAAAAAAACCCAAAAAAAACCACCTAAAGACAACAGGAAGAAGCAGAGGTGAAAGTATATGAATGATCACTCAGAAGAGATTATACTTTAACTGCAGTAAAAGTTAAATGCCTCCATTTCACTTAAAAAATCAGCTGCAGATCTGCTTCTAGCTTAATGCATCACTTCTAGCAGTCAACATTACAACCTTGGCAGTCTTGTTCACTTTGTCCTGCAGCAATTTTTCAGTTGATGCCAATGCTTCCATTGCTTCCCAGTTTTTCTCCCGAAGCTCCTAATCATTTTTAGAAAGAATGATTTCAGTTCAGCCAATATTCAAACTGTTTCCGCTTTTACTTCAGAGAAATATTTCGCATTACATTCCACCATTTGCATTTAAATGCTGGTTACTGCAAGGTGATTTTGCTGGGGAGTATGACATACACTAGCAAAAACAAGTGTGATGTTCAAAGAGTCTGAAGGAAAAGTGAGGGGAAAAAATGCCAATTTCTGCCCAACCTGCCCCTGTGCCCAAAACTGATACAAGTGTTACTGCAGAGCATTATCACTACAGCGACCCCACACTTTGACTGCACTTGTAAGAAGAAAGAGGAAAGTTTTCAAAAGTAGTGAGGAACACAGACACCAAACCACAGATTACACAACAGAGTGTTAGGCATGTCGCAGTGCAGAACCCAGCATGGACCCAGGAGACATGGAGGTGTGCACATTTACGCCCCTGATGCTGCAACCAGACCTCAGCCCAAACCTGCAGCTGCGCCGGGGCTGAGTTCAGAACACAAAGCTCAGGGCTCGCAGCTCTCTCCACTGCACCCAAAGAAAACTGGTTTGGTGCTCACCAGCCCACCTGGGAGGCTCTGGGATTTCAGCAGTGGTGAGCACAACCCAGATCCACGTGGGAAGGCCACGGTGCCATACTCCAGCATCTTTCTTGGCGAGGTCATCAAACGTGTACTCCACAAGATGTCAACACAACTCAGTGGGAGGCTGAGAGCTCTTCTAAGAGCAGCCTCACGGCTCTTCTCTAGGAAGGATGGTGGGGGCTTGCAGCAAGGCAATTACAGTGCTTAGGATTTAGATTTAATTTTTTTCCGACCCTCAGAGCAAATCTCCTTTAGCAAAGGGCTATTTTGGAAAGGTTGCATTTTAAATTGATCAAAAACCTAGCAAGCATCTACACTAGTTTTACTTTACCACTTCTATTTACCCACAATCCTAAGGGCTGTTCACAGGATATAAACACAATATTGGATAAAACTGAGAAAAAGCTGCGACCTATAAGCCTGGTCTGCCTTTAGCAGCAGCCAGACTTCTGCATGCAGCACAAAGGGTATTTACACTTTGTGAATCCCCAGGAAACAGACCTTCTGTTCTACCTTTCCAGCTCATCTGTGTTCTGAGACTACTCAGCCACTTT
Source organism: Daphoenositta chrysoptera (assembly GCA_013397915.1). NCBI lineage: Eukaryota > Metazoa > Chordata > Aves > Passeriformes > Daphoenositta > Daphoenositta chrysoptera. Next base: position 439,315 of record VZRO01003848.1, on the reverse strand, counting down.
CTCTCTACTTTATTTCAGCTCTTAAGCAGCACTCCTTGCTTAAACATTCAAGTCCTCAATATTTTTCGTGTGCATTTTCCTTAGATTGCCCGATTATTAAGAAATAAAGCTTATTGCCTGGTATTCATTGGATTTTACAGGGTATCAAGGAGAGATAGGTGAGATAAACACCCTGTATTTTAACTTTCTTCCATATAACTTAAAAGATAACACTCTCCTGCCCTGCAAAGGTAATGCATTACAAGGAAGTAACTCCACAGCTCTGTGATGGAAGATACAATCTTCAATTCCATCCACAAACAACCCAGACTGCACCATCAGCAGCTGTTGTGAAGGAAGGCTAAGTCCTTCACTTCCTTTGGAAGATCAGGATTAGTCACTCTTAGGAATGGGAAGAGCCAGATCCGAGCACCCTGAAGGTAATGCCTCCTCCCATGTCCATGCACAAGGACCAGAACTCTGTCAGAGCACAGCACCTTTCCTCCTCCACCCTCCCTCCCTCCCCTTGGCAAGGACTTGTTTCTGAACAGGGTTAACCAGTTTTGAAACCAAATCCAAGAACTTGCTGTGGGATGTGTCCCCTAGCAAGTCTCCTTCCTCTCATCCAATCAACAAACTGTCCAGGAGCTGACACAACTCTGAGCAGTGAAGTCAGGTGTGCTGAGTCACTCCCAAGAGGAGAGGAGTGCCCTGGGACACAACATAGCAGACAGCTGTCAGAAACACTCTCTGCAAAATGCCCCAGGCCTCAAGAAGTGCTGGGAACATGGGTTTGCTTGTTTTGGGGGGTTTTCTGGGGTGGTGGGGGAAGAATTTCCTTACATTGTTCTTTTTCCTCTGCTGCTCAAAAGCATTTCTCTGAGAGGCGAGCTCGCTTTGGAGACTGGCGATTTCTTTCTCTTTGCCTGCAACCCTGAATTAACAAAGAGAACCAAAAACAAGTCAGGAGACATTGAAGAAATTTCCAGTGAAGCACTGACACCCTTTCCCACACACTCACTTGCCTTCCCTTCCAGCAACACGCTCTCTCTGAAAAGCTGTTTTCACTGACTTGGCAGCATCGCTTGCTTCCCACTGCTCCCTGAACCACTTTGCCTGAGCAAACCCATTGTAAAGCTGTTGTTTGCCTACAACAGGCATCTGCACACATTTATCAAGGCCATGGAAAGGCAACACATTAGCTGAGGGTAGAGTCAGCCAGCCCACGCCAGTACAACACCACAGAACAGGCACTGCCTGCTGGATGAGAGCGTTCCCTTTCAAACACCTAATCCACAATTTATAAGTCATTTAACTTGAAAGACAAATAATTCCGCCAGCCAAAAATGCATGACAGTGGCAATTCGTTTAGCACAATATAGCATTAACTTCCACATAGTTATTTAATGTGTTTCAGCCCCACATTTTAATGCACTTTTACCCCTGAGATCTTCCCTGGGAAGAGATTTCCACCAGATGATTTTATAATAGGAATAACCCTCTGCTAAGCTGAAGTTCCAAGAAAAAAGCCTGTCACTTTTGCTTGAAACACCAACATTTAACTCTTCAGCTTTTCTCTTCTCACCAACATTTAACTCTTCAGCATTTAACTCTACAGCTGAGCTGACATGCATTCAAAATTACATCAATCAAGGCTTGCTTCTGTGGTGGGCACAACATATTGCCAGCACTGTCTGCCTATAGGAGATTACACCTGAGGATTAGCAGTGTGAGCACAATCTCCCATGTTCAACTTTTATTAGACAGTAATTTTTTTATTTTATTTTTTTTTACTGGCCACTTCACATTCTCTGATATTGTACATTTGACATTTATTTCTAAATTTCCTGAGCAATTAAGTGAACTGAATCAATTCTCTAATGCATTCAACTCCTGGCAGTACTCACACTAGTAGAAGCTCCTCACTTTGGACAGCCAGAGATGCCTACAAAGAGACCAGAGATGTGTTAGGAGCAGAGCAGCAGCAAAGACCAGGATCTGCCTTGTTAACCAGGCACTGCTGCAACCCCAAAAAGCTGAACTCTGGGCCTTCGAGGGAATCCTGTCCAGCCTCCTCTGGTCAGGAACACAGCAAGCATAAGAAAGAACACAAGACTGCAAATCCATAGGATAAAAGGAAGAAGGAACAGATATGCAACAGCCAGAAAAGCTGCCTCAGTGCAACCCAACCCTGAAGCTGCCCTGGATTTCCATGGGCAATAAAACTCCTGGTTTTCCATGGCATCCATGCAAGCTACCACCACCCACTTTTGACTTCAGTCAGTACCACTGCAATTAGAAGCTGTACCTGTTTGCAGTTCTCCTGCTTTAATTCCTGTATTTGAGCTTTGAAAGATTCATTTTCTTTTTGCACATCCTGGTCAAAGAAAAAAGGCAATATATACTCATGTATAAACAGAGATATACACTCAGAACACATAGACTCCCCAACACAAGGCATTTCTACCAGAACTTTACCTGCAACTGTTTTACTTGGTTTGCAATTTCTCTTTCTTTTTCTTCCACCATAGCTTTCAACTTCTTCATTTGTTCTTCTTCCACTTTCAACCTGCAGAGATGGTTTAGAAAGTAAGGAGAAAGGGTTAATGCAGGGAAAAAAAGTTAAAGTAAGAATTTATGCTTAAAAGGGACAGACACTCAAACTGGGACAGTTTGTGCAGCAGAAGATAAATACATTTTCTATGTTGAGGCTGCCTCAGGTACCACACACCAGCTGTACCAGAGCTCTGCTGGGAGAGCAGCACATCACAGGAGCTGCTTTGAAGACAGAGCCCTTTCTGGCACAGTATCATACAACCTTCCTCTGACTTGAAGCAGCCAGACAAAGCAGAGCCAAAACAGAGGAAAGCCTGGCAGCATTTCTCCATAAAACAGGCGCTGGAGAATTTGCTATTGCAACTCAGCCTGAAAATGGCAAAAACCGGATCTGTTCGCTACTGCTACCGACTGAGCCACAGGCACTGCAACCCTTAAACATGCTGAACAGAAGGAGAAATTAGCACTAGCCACGAGAAGCAGCAGCAGTTCCACTGGTTAATAGAGCCCTGGGTGCACACTCCCAGCGTGTGAGCAGCACAAGCTCAGGGCAGGGATGCCAGGCACGGCAGCAGCCGCGCTCCAGCCACCGGCACTAACAGCTTATTTCAGCAAAGCCCATGAAATTCCTGACACCAATTCGAACATTCCAATTGAAGATAAACACAATGCATATTCCCAGCAGGCACTTGAGGAGCTGCTACTCTGCATACTCACAGATTCTCCATGTCCTGGACTTGGGATGCAGCAGGTACCTGAAAAAGTAATTCCCCATCTCATTTTGGTGGCACAGTTTTCAAATTAACAGCAGCTCTTTGTACGAGAAGGGGCAACACACAGTTTGCAAGCCTCTTGCCAAAGAAGTACCAGGAATTTTGCATCAGGCATTGCTCCAAGAATATCTAAACACATAATGGATTTCAGAAGCAGAGCTTACACTGAGCATCCCAAACTTCACACCAGCCAACTGCTCTCCATTCCATCTTTCCCCTGGGATAAGTGCCTGTGTCTAGACATCCACCCAAAATAAAAAAGTTCAACTCAGTCCCTTCCTTTTACCATCAACAGAAATCCAAACTGAGCCAAAATACCACCTTATTGGAAAAATTCTTCCATTATGTAACACCTGGCTTCAAGGTTGTCCAGTTGTCTGCTCTCAAGTCCAAGTGCAAGAAATCAAAAGCCAAAATATTCCAGCCCCAGGGAAAGGCAGGAAGGAATCACAGCACAGCCTGACCACTTCAAGAGGAGGTGCTACGTTCAGTTACAGCCAAAGCTCCTGCATGAGCAGAGCCCTGCAGAGATGCTGCTTCAGCCTGGCAAGAAGGAGCCTGGGACACAGCTGGGACTCTGTCTGGGGGCTCCAAGACTTTCAGACCACTCAAGCTCCTCTTTATGCACAGTATCATCCAGTTAAAGCTCTCAAAACTTGCTATCCATGTAAAACCTGTTTTGGATGAACACAGCTGAACTAGTGGGCTCTCTGCATTGTAAACGAGTAGCTTAGTCAAGTAGGATTTAAAACATCTCTAAGTTGAAGCCAATGCAAATCCTCTGTGTGAGGTAGCAGAGAAAAGCATCTTCCTGTTCAACCAAGTAGCACTCCCAAACCACGTCCACTCCTCAGGCTGTACCTGTTGGAGTTGTTGCAGGCTCTGGTGTTCCAGCTCCTGAACTTTACTGGTTAATTGTGCAATTGTATCCTTCTGACCCTTTGGACAGATAAAAAGCAAGGTTAGAAGTCTGAATTTATTTTTTCCACCCAGAAATGCTGCAACAGAACTTACTTCCCTTCAGAATATTAAAGCAGCTTACCTGCAGACACTCTCCTTTCTTAACAATCTCTTTCTCCTTCTCTTCCAATAAGGCCTCCATGGTTTTCACCTGCTTTTCCTTCCCCTTCAACCTATACCATTAAACACAGACACACAGCATAAACCCCTTGCTCTTTCATCCATCTGAAAATAAAACATCCTATGCTTTGCAGTACCTAACAAAAGCAGCATCTGTGATCAAAGGCACAAGCACAATTCACCTACTAAAAATCCATGTGTGAACACTTCCACCGCAGCCTGGATTAGCAGGAGATGTCCTTGATCAGTGGCACTGCTCATTGGGTGAAAGCAAACTCTGTGCTGATACACTGCAGGAGTTTCACAAACGTGTGCTCTCCTCATCCAAAAATACTTCCTTGCCCCTCCCCAGCCAGGGATACAAGGGACTGCCTGATCACTTCCCCACCCCTACAGCTCAGATAATACCAAATTAAGCTTTCCACTATGTCTTGCCTACATCCCTCCATCCTGACTTGAATTTAAGGGGTCAGTAAGGTGTGCACAGGGCAGATCAGACATGAACAACTGCACTTACAGAGTCTGAAGTTCTTTGACTTGTGATGTTATTGTCACCTAAAAAAAATAATCAGCACTTCATTCAATGCACATGAAAAAGGCACATAAATGCTAAAAATTGCTCTATGAAGAAACAGGGGGAAAAGGCACTGTTTATTGCATAACTAAGCATAAACACACTTTTTAAATTACAATACACCAAGTATCTCCAACTATTTTCATTCCTCACATTTCAAATGTGACTTCCAGAGCAGCAAAGCAAACGGTGCAAATGGGAACACAAGCAGACACACAGGGAGAAGCAGAGAGTGACTGTGACCACCATCTCACTGTCAACTGCAGGTCCAACCACAGAGGTCATCCCTGGCCATTGAGACCTTTGCATAAGGAAGTGCTTTTTAGGTGCTCTCTGAAAAGTCAGCACTCCCTTCAATTCCCATTCTAAGGCTGAATGTGGCTTGAAGACACAAGATTTAGTGAGAATGTTACTTTTAAATGCTGTGTAAAAGTCTGACAGTGGTTATCTGTGCAGACAGTCAATCCTCTACCACAACACAGCAGGAGTTTCAGACATTCCCAAAAATCTCTCCTCTGCTTGCAGGAGACCAGAAGGTGCACAGATACACGACCTTTGGAGCAAGCATCCCTCACAGAACACTCCAGAGACAGCAAGCCTAAACTGCACTTTTTTCTGGGCTCTCACAGTTCCAGGGAAGGAAATACACACAAATAACTTCCTCACTTCCTGGAAATGTGCTTCGGAGGAAAAGCCCAAGATGGAAACACATTCTGTGAAGCTTTGCCTAAAAAGGACAAAACTTTAACACTGAGAAAGGGGTGACAATGTTGGAATGTAGCTAGAAGGACTGGAAAGAGTGCAGACCAGAAACACAACCCACACAAACAAGCAAACTTCCTGACAGCACGATGGATTAAGCTGCCTGCAGAATGGGCTCCCTAAGGAAATGTAGGCTTCCCTTGTTTTGGATGCCGGACAGCAATCATGCCAAAAAAGCCAATACTCCTCTATCCCTGCATTCCTGATAGCTAAAGCAAAACTGACTGTGTCAAGACTGAACTCTTTTTGGGCACTGGGAAAAAAAAAAAACAGTCTTGGGTTTACCCGGAAACCAGATACTATCTGGGCCTGTAGGATTGCTCCAGCAACACAGGCCAACAACAGGAGCAGCAACTTCAGAACTTGAAATTTCCAAGTTGCCAGCCTCCAAGGATGTCCCAGGCTTTCATGTTTACTACAGGGACAGTGTGCCCAAGCAGAGCTAATGTTGCAATGCATCAAGCTGCAGCAATTCTTGCCAAATTTCATAGTAACGGTCAAAAAAGCTCAGGCTGCCAGACGTGCGTGGTTTCTGAAGGACAGCATTAGTTATCCTACGTATTTATGGCTTTATATCCAAGAACAGTGTAGCTCTACCATTAAAAAGTTCCTTACCCAATGACATTTCACCAGTGAAACAGAACACACTAGAACAGAAACGAGTGAGCAGCACATCCAAGGCAAGGCTGGTTCACACTGCTGGCACTAAAGTATTTTACCTGTTTTTCCATCTCAAGCTGGGAATTTCCTACTTCTTCTTTCAGAGCCTCTATTTCCTGTGTCAAAGCCTTTTCAATGACAAAACAAGACAGGGTTGGACAATGGAAACACAAAAACGCCACAAAAACGGCAAACAAATGAATGCTACAAATTGATCACTGTAGAATGCCATGCAGTCACAAACAAACGTGGTTGTGGCATCAACACACAAAGGAAGGCAGGGATTGCACAGAGATACCTGAACAGTCTTCTCCTTGCTTGCTACCTTTAGGATTTCAGCTTGTAGGAGTTCTTCCACTGATTTTATTTTTCCATCTTTCTCGTGGATCCTTAAAAAGAGCAGAGAAACAACATTAGCTGGATGAAAAAAATGTGTTACTCAAGCAAACACAAAATTTGGTTCTGCTATCCCATCACCAGCCTTTGGGATCCACAGTGGGACCAGGCAGGAGGAACTAACTAATAGGAAAAATAAGACTGGGACTAGTGCAGAACCAGCTGGCTTTAAACAACCAGTAGTTCACATGCTAAATAAATACTATTACAGTCTAAAAATGCAAATTAAGATATCAAGAGTGCCTAGAATGACACACACTTAAAATCAGCCAGATTTTCAGTGGACATTCCATTCAGATCAATGGACATTCCAGAGAAGTATTTATCAACTTAAAACTCACACAGAGGGAACAATCTCACTCCTTTTAAAGTAACTACGGAACAAAAATGATTATCTGACAAATCAGAGCAATTCCTCATCTAGTCAAAGTCAGGCTTATGAAATTAACTATTTAGCAGAGAAGCCACTGGATTTTCAGCAGGTATCGATCTGGTGTGATATGTTTCAAAAATGAAAATGCCTCCTGCGACACACACACTTCACCCAGTTAAAGCCAAATCATTTCAGGGAAGCAACACACTTGTAGCCATGGAATAAAGACAGAGAATTAACAATCAGAAATTAAATCTGGGCAGTAACTTACACTTTCTGCAGTTCCTCCACCAGTGATTGGAAGGAAACCTGTTAAAAACAGAGCTTCATCTCAGAAAAAACAGAAGAGAGCAAAACAATCTGTGAATGTTGAGGGGTGAGGATAGAGAGCTGGAGCTCTCTGGCACTGGATGAACTGTGTAGCAGCCTAATGATTTTATTTATCTGGCTGCTCCTGAGAAAACTAGCTGTCAGTCTCCAGTTCCTAGCAAACCAATAATACCAAGCCTGCTGCAAGTTCCAGGAAAACAAAGGCAAACCCACACCATCTTTACCTGGAGAGGGTGAGGTTCAGGACCAGCATTTCATCAGCTACCCTTTAATACTGACACTACTGTACATCTCTTCGGGGCCAGGGTGCCTCCCTCTTCCATAAATGATTTTCTAGGAACTAATTGCCCTCCTGAGCTGTCCAAGCAGAGCTGGATGTCAAGGAAAGGCACTTCCTGATCAGCACATCAAAAATGACAACACTGTGACAGTGTCACTGATCAGACACAAGGAGAAGAGGGCTAAGTGACACCTGCAGAATGTGGATTGACACTGGGAAACTCAAACGTTCATCACAAAGCTGAGGCAGTACGAGCTGCCTGCCAGCCCTGCCTGCTGCTCCAGGCTTCAGGAAAAGGAGATCCACAGCCATTTCAGAGCATGGCAACCTCAAACCAACCCACAGCCAGCACTGACTGGATCCTGCACGTCTGCCCTGCTTCTGACACTTCTGCAAAGGAAATATTTGACAGAAGTATCAGCTCCCAGACCAACGCTGAAAGAAAACAGGATGCTTTGCCAACAGGCTTCAAAGGCATCTCCGCCTTCTTCCCTTGACTTTTGCAACCACAGCAAGATTCTTTCAGATTTAGTTCAGGTGTAATAAAAGTTTTAGATAAAAAGTACTACCTGCTCCGATTGCTGAATTTGCAGGCTTTGAAGTTCTTTTCTCAGAGATGAATTTTCCATTCGCAGGGCCTTTGAAAGCAGACACACAGATAATGAAAGACTCATTTGTGGGGGAAAAAAGTGTTAAGCTTGACAGAAAAGTAATTTCTTTTAGAATAAGTGAAAGACTTTGAATGTCTGAAAAAGACCCCCCTCTGCAGCTGTTGGAGCCAAAGTATTCAACAGACTAATTATTCACCATGGGTCACGTGGAGTGGACACCAATTTACAGGAAATTAGAGCCCAGGTATAGAGCAAGGTGGAAATGCTGTAACTGAGAAGAGAGGTCAGAAAAAAAAAATGTAACAAATAACGTTCCAGGCCATCTTTTGGACAGCTCATTTATTTATATGTATTTACGTAATACCAGGATTCTCCCACAGACAGGCTTCTCACCACTTTGGGAATACAAATGAAACTTGTAACACCATGGGCTTTAACAGTCTAGATCCTACTCTGGAGTCAATATTAACATCCAAAATATATAAGAATGCAAAGATGCCCTTGTACAGAAACACACTACAATAATAAAAATCATATAATCTAAACACTGCCATCAGAATTATCAAAAAATTGTAGAATGTTATTTCAAACAAATAACTTGCAAAATAGCACCAACCCTGGAGGGATTTAAAAGCCATGTGGATGTGGCACTTAGGGACTTGGTTTAGTGATGCGCTTGGCAGTGCTGGGGGATGGTTGGACTCAATGACCTTAGAGGTCTTTTCAGCCTGAAGGAGTTTATGATGTGCTCACAGCTTTGGCTGTTCAGTAACCTCAGAGTTTGCAACCCCTCCCCAGCACAGGGGTGTCAGCAATGCCCCCAAATTTAGGCACGTTAAGAAAGGGAACTTTGTCTTGGCTACATCCAGGTGGACACAGCTTTCCAGCAAAAGGCAGCTCAAAACAGACAGGGATTTCTGTACTGGCTCTCCAGGCTTGTCATCATTACCTTTCTTATAAACAAATAGGAAGGAAATAACTTTATCATCATCCCAGAAGTGTCACTAGTTTATAATCCGCTTAGCCCTTCCAATTACCAACAAAGCAAAAAAATGCAGGAGTCCCATCATGCTAAGTTTTGACAAAACACCCTTTCCTAAAGAGAGATTTACTGGAGATTAAACCAAATGTACAGCTCTAGAGATATACTCCCTTTATTCCCAAGGGCATCCTAGCAAAATCTGCCCTAGGCTAAGCAGAGAGAAGCACTTATCCTATCCCACTGATGCTCATGCTTAGTCTATCTTACAGAAAAGGTTTTAACCTTATCTCCACGAGGTGCTTTTCCTATTCAGAAGGAATTCAGACTGAAGCACACTTCGACATTGAATGCTCTTGTGCAATTTCCCCATCAAAAGATAATACAAGGGATTTTACCTTCAGCTCCTCCTCTTTAGTAGCCACCTGGATGAGTCCTGCCTCAAGCAGCTCTTCAACTGTCTTGATTTTATCATCCCTCTCTCTCATGCTGAAAAAGCAAAGGTGAAAATTAGGAAAAAAGAGAGTTTAACTTTGAAGGCAGTTCAGCTATCAACAGTAACCTTACTGCCACCAAAATCTTTATTTTAGCCTCTGATTCAAAATGAAAAAAGTTTCTTACCTTTTTTCCATCTGCTCTATCAAGTCTTTGTTTGTCTACAAAGAAAAAAAATAGAGCCATCATTAACTGGATCAGTAATGGTTTGGGATTTTAAAAACGAGTAATTGGAAAGCACCAACTTAACCAGAAAGGAAAACAAAGTAGGGGGAGGAAGTCCTCATGGCATATGTGTCCAATATTTATGCTGGTAAGATATCAGTCTTTCAGGGGAGGGACAGATCCAGCCCAAATGCCTTGATGGTTTTACACTGATGGACTGGCAGCCAGCTCAGTGCCTGAAAAACTGGACTATTCTGAGGATTTATCAGAACCACAAGCTCCACCTGAGGCTCACTCGGCAGAACATTTGTGATTTCTCAACACCACCACATTGTGAGAGACCAGATGGGAAACATAAACTAGCTTCCAAGAAGAATCACCTCCAGTCTTTCAGACAGGACACCAGATCAGCCAGGTGCAGGGGAGCAATGGCTGCAAATCCAGCTCTCCACCAGAGGAAAGGGAGCTGTTCCACACAGGGAGCTCCTGACTAGCAGTCCCGAACACAGTACAGGAAACGTTTCCTCTCCTGCAAGTCTTTTTCCAGTATTTCAGGAAGTTTTCTCATTCCACAATGGTGCAAAGTCAGGGATGTTCACAAGGGCTCTCCCAGCGAACATCCCAAAGGAGGTGGAGCGGAACAACACAAAAGCTTTGAATCTGCAGCATCCTATGAGCACCAGTCTGACTGCAGCAGGTGAACCATGGGCAAAAATACAGAACAGGAGGCAAAAGACATCACAATGCAAAGAGTTTTCTATTTCCAATGGTCAAAGTGGTTGCAGAAATAACCTATAAGCTATATGAGTCTTCAAAAAAATCCACATTTTGTTTTGACTCTCTTGACTAGGTCTACAAGACAGTCACAACTTCCTTACTTGACCCTCCATGGAAGAGTAAATACCTAAAAAAGCATCGTGTTTAGACACCAACCAGTTCAGCCAACAGCCAGGTTAAGAAAAAACACTGAAGAAATTAAAAGCACAGAAGGTATTTGATAAAAGCTCAGCAAACACAGGCTGTACCTGCTCAGACAGGAGAGTCTGCAGCTTTTGAACTTCAGCTTGCAGAGCTGCGTTTTGATCCTTCAGAACCTGGAAGAAAATTGAGGCATTTTATCAGTTCAGAACTGCAGAGCCTATTTACAGCATTTCCATAATGGCAAAGAGGCAATTAAATAGCACAGAAGTCATTACAGAGAGTTCTTTGGAAGCTACAAGACTACAAAGAGTCCTTTCCTTCTCTGTCTTGCTTTTCTGTATTAAGGACAAAAGTATTGTCCTTATGTTCCATTGAGAAATTCAGCTGTTACCATCTTTATTCCCTAGCTTGGAATCAGACAGTACCAAATGTGAGAAGCTTGGAGAACATTAATTTTCCTCCCAAAGCAGCATCAGCATCGTGTCAAGATTTGATAACTCCCTCTTACAAAACACTCATCTGGCAAAGTAGATGGTCTAAGTTCCCCTTTTTGAGTTCCCTTCAGCTGCCTCAATGCACAGCAAGGAACTGGCAGTCCAGCAGCAGAGAGGTTTGCACAGCTCCCACATTTGGTCTGACTGCAGGCTGGGAAGAGGTGGATGGGGAGGACAAACAGACTTTGCCTCTCCTCCTGCATTCCTGCTCCACACAATGGACAGAGCAAGCCTTAACAGACAGTATTTTAAAATCCTCCTCTATTATTGCTTTCTGTCTTTCTAAAGACTTGCTTGGTGCTTTATGAAAGTGAAAAGTGGGACACATGCTCTGTGCTCTAGCCCCAAAGCCTTACAGGGAAAACACAAGCAGGAAGGGACAGCAACAGTGAGGATTAAATGCATTGCTCTGTTTTGAACCTGGCTTTTCCCTCTTTCACGTGCATGGGAAAAAGCAGCACTTCCTTAGGTGGAAGCATTTAGAACAGCATCGGTCTGGTTTCTGTTTGGGATCAAAGAGAGGAGGAAGGGGAGAGCAGCAGTGCACAATATCCATACTGAGAGCACACCGTGGATTTCTGCACCATCATGATGATGATGATCTGCATTCAGTTCTCTATTCACTTCCCAAGAACTGCTGGAACTGCCTGCAGGTGATTTTTGCCTTTACTTAGCACTGAATTGATTACAGCACATAACCATTCACAACACCTCTAAGGCCTTTTTCCTGGGTAACAGTTACTACAGAAACCATCACACTAAAAGGATGCTCATACTCCTTCTCACATTCATTTCCACTTCACCTACCATTTTATAATGTTCCACCACACTGAAAGCCCTGAGAGTGTCACTAACTTGAGACCTGCCCACTTACTCCAGCCTGCCATCTCTTCCCACTCCCCTTTCCATACTGTTTATGCACCTGTGACCCAGCATGCGCTTCACTGATGACTCAGACAAACAGCTTTATTCCAAAAATCAACTGAAATTGTACTTTGTTTCCTATTCCATTAATTGAGCAAACTTCTTCCCTCTTATTCTCTGATAGCTTAGAGACGCTACAGAGCCTTGGCAAAGGACTCTCATCAAAATCTCTTTGAAAGTGTCACTTTAATACAAGAATCAAGTTTACTACCTGCTTCAAAGAGCTCCAGGAGACTCCAGCGGCTTCTCCTACAAAAGCATCCTGCCTCTGCCACTACCCACTCGCTCTGTTCCTCACTAGCAAACTCCCCAAGGTGACAGTGGGAGGTTCAGAGGGACTGACCTCACACCAGAAACATCAGAAGAGCAGCAGCACCCACCACGGGCTTTAAAGGAGTTAAGGGGATGGAGTCATCACCTCTCCCGGGAAGCTGGGCTGTTTGTAACAGCCCAAGTTCAGAAGAAAAAGGCCACGGTGGCAGAGGGCAAGGAGGAATTAAGCTGCTCTCTGCACACACCACCTAGAAACAAGCAGCAGCTTTGCTGTGCAGACCCCATATGTCAGAACAAAACCTTCAGCAGTTTAGCTGCAGCCTTATGAGAAACAATCTGGAAGGAGGCAGAATTAAAATAAGCATTCTTACATCTGCCTTGATAGAAAACAGAGGATTGGCATGATAATCCAAGCAACAAAGGCTGCAAACAATAGCACCAAGGCCTTGAAAGGCACATTTGCAGGTGGAACGCAGGAAAGTCACAAGTTTTTACTGTACAACTTCCTCTTACAGAATTCAAAGCCCTCACTCTCCACAACTGCAGACACTGCATTCAACTTGTGTTGTCCCACCTCTCACTCTGCTGCACAGTCTGCTACTGTGACATCCCTCATTGCTCCTGCCTTACAAACACAATACAGTAATTTACTTTAGCACCCAAAAGTCAGTTTTATTTCACTGTTCTACAGGTGCTTCACAACCTCTGGAGCCTGGAAAACTTACTGAAAACAAGCACAAAAACATCTGTTCTGTATCTTACCTTGAATTCTTCTTTTGTGTTTGAAATCTGCATGAGTTCTTCTCGAAGCTGATCTTCAAGAGTTCTTATTTTGTCATCTTTTATGTGAATGCTGAGACACAGCAGAACAGTTAAATACATGTCCCCATCCAAGTCTTACAAAAAGCATCATTGAAAAGAACATAAAAGACTGATAAACATTGTTTATCAAATCCCAGAGCCATTTACCTTTTCTGCATCCTTTCCAGCTCATGTGCAGCAGCAGCCTAGATATAAAGAGGATTAACACAGACTTAGGATACATCACATGATTCCATCAACCTTTCATTCCACAATATTAAAAAGCTAGAACAAGTCCTTTGGCCTCCCAGCACATGACTGAAATCAACAGTGAAAGGGGTAAGCTTGTCTTCGTGCACTTTTACAACACCAATCTACAAGCACGCAATTGCACAAAGGGAAGATGATCTCCAAGAGATTCATTTGACAACTGGGTTTATCTCTAATTAAACACTTCACTTCCACTTCTGTAATGAAAGGGCCACAGAGCAGCAACAGAAGGACAGCATTTTGTTTGGCTCGAAAAACATCTCTCTGGTGATGAAGGGGGATTGTGTGCTTTGGGGGGGTTTTGGGGGAATATTTATGAATCTTGTATGCAAATGCCAGGCCTGCATATTCACAGTGTTCACTCCTGTGAAGTGTCCTGTACTCTGTGTGCCTGAAAATCTAAACCAACCAAGCAAAATGCTTCAGTAACTTGGATATCCAAGTACAAGACTTTGCTGGTGAAGGAGGGGAAAGAATTAGTCCTCCCACCAGCTCTGAGAACTCCAGACAATCAAATATTAGTCCAATCCAGAAGCCTCACACCATTAATGTGCTTAAGCAGAGCTTGCTTAAAGCCAACAGATCTGCATTTGCTTTTATGATAGAATAGGTACTGGGAAGGGAGTAAAATCAAAACAACTGCTTTACCTGTTCATTTGTCAGAGCTTGTAACTTCTGTACTTCTGATTTCAGGGAGAGGTTCATATTCTGTAAGACCTGAAGGAAGGAAAAAAAGAAATGTATTTGCAGTTCATACAAAGAGAGTATTTCACTCTCCAGGGTGACATTTCAGGGTATTTTTTGAAGCAAAATCCTCAAGTTTTCTTATCAACAGCTTTCCCAGCATCTAGCATTGGCCTTGCCTCGAAGAGCAGACCTGTACCTGAAAAGGCTGTTTCTACACCCAAAGACAGCAGCCTCGGGGGCTTCATTTTGTACATGCAGCCAGCAAGCCTCTGCCTGGGTCAGCTGGCACATGCTTTTATTATACCTTGAGCTCTTCCTCCTTGCTGGTTAAGTTGGCACGTTCACTGCCTAATGAGTCCTCCATCTGCTTTATCTGTTTCTCCTTCTCTGCAATCCTGCACAACGGAGAAACAGGGACACATCAGTACAAAAGACTCTTCTGGATGGAACTGGTGCAGGAAGCATCAGGGTAAAACCAAAATACACACTGGCCCTTCAGTCTAGCTCCTACTCTAAATCCTGCTGACTGTACACTTTGGGTCCAAAAGCTTTTCCATTTTAAATGTTGTCTGCTTGCCAAAACATTTATGAGACATTCCCTAGTTCTGAAACACAACTACCACCCCATCTCCCACAGGGAGAAACCTTCTGGCACAGGCCCACAGCCCAAATAATAACAATTCTCACGGTCACAGACATTCCTGCATGCTGCACTGACCCTGCACACAGGCAGGGGTAAACAACAGAGGAGATGCTGCTTTCTCTGTAGCTCAGAGCTACAGCAGACTCCAAACCTGAGGCCAGACATGGAAGGGAAATCTGTAGGAAGCGGTTTCCCAGCTCCCAGGTTGATCTCATGAGAAGTTAAAAGCACAGACAGCAACATTTCCTTCACCAGTCCTTCCCATACGCTCTGCACGTGAGTGGAGGGAAGGTGGCAGGCACTGAAAGCCAGCAACACCTCCCAAATCCCAGAGGAAACAGATGCTCACACTTTGTGAAGTTCTTCTGCCAGGACTGAAGCCGAGGTCTGCAGGAGGAAAAAAAATAAAAATAAATAACTGGAAGTAAAGCAAGTCAAAGAATCCTCATCTACAGTGAGCCAGGAATAGCATTTGTCTGGTTATTTTAAGCTGGCACAGGATGCTTCCAACTATTTCCCAGCTAAGGAACATTGAAAGAATACCAGCACATACCAATGTCCCTTCCCCTCTGGCCTAATGCAACATGAAGAGAAAAAAAGACCCCTATTATTTGTCCTTCACTAGATTCAAACAAGCCACGGGGTTCACCAGCACTTCCCTCCCAGGAACTAAGTGCTTTATAGGACATTCTGCTGACAAACCATTCAAATTAAAAAAAAAAAAAGAAAACCCTGCACAGAGTATGAGGAGTTGTGTTGGGAACAGAAACACCACAAAACCAGCAAGTGGCATTTTTCCCTCTGGAAAAAGCCTGTCCCTGTGCTGTCACACACAACAGGACAAGAGAGACCCACCACACTGGTTATGAAGGCCTCAAGGGACCTCTGCAGACTGTGACAGAACTTCCATGTTCACAATTCCAGTCCCTCTTAATAACTAAAAGAGTTTCATCACCCCTGATATCCAGAGCAGGATCCAGTCACAACTCACTTCTCCAAAGTGTCATTTTCACACCCACTGCCCATGGTGGAAAAATTTCCCTGAATTTTCATGGCCAGTTGGAGCTACCTGGGGAAAGCACACACCTCCAACATCATCCCTGCGTAACTCAGAGCTAAAAAGTAAAATTTCCCTGGGAATTTATTTCCAAAGCCCTTAAAGGACTGGGAAGAGAGGAGCAGGCCATGAAGACGCTGTAAATCTGGAGTGGCTCTTCCCTCACTACTCTCCCCACCCAATGGGTTAAAACACTTCAAGCAAAGCCAGATTTTCAGCCTGATGTCGCATTTAATCAAATTCCATCAAGCATATCCATGATTAAAAGAAGACAGCACCCACACTTGTGCCCCCAAAGCCTTTCTGAGCCGATTTCTGTGACCCTCCTCTACATGGAAGCAACTCCAGTGATCCTAAGGCTTTAGACAGTGTTTACAACAGAAATAATATCTCAAAAAAAACTAGTCAAACTAAAATTTTAAAGATTAAAGTAACTGAGAAAGGCATTGTGCAGGTTTGGTGGGGTTTTGGTGTGATTTTTTTTTCTGCCTCTGCACAGAAATCAGCACTAAAATGAACAGAAAGCTTCATACAGGAGCTACCCCAGGGGAAAAAGCACAATCAGGTGGTTCACAGGAGAACTGCAGAAAGACCAAAAGAACCACAAGATAGAATTGTAGACATGCAAAGCTACAGAAAAAAAACATTGAAAAAGGTACTATACCCTTTAGTTATCAATGAAAGCCACTATGGGAGAAAATAAGTGGATTTTCCCCCAAAAAAGAGAGAAGCCTAAAGTTTTAAAAGAGTTTAATAAACATTAGAAAAGAGGATGCTAACAAGTCTCTGCTTTCAGCATTACATCTCATACCCAGCTACAAAAAGTCTTACTTTTAATGAAAGTTCACAAGTCATGACTACAAAAGAAAGTCTGAGAACATGCTGTACCTGGGCTGCCATTTGTGAATGAAACTTCTGAAGCTGAGCATTCAAAGCATCATTCTGCTCTATCAGCTCCTTGTAAGAGAGCACAGAAAGAAAAGCAGGCTGAGATCTGCAGCTACTCGACCTTTGCTAGGATTAGCTTTTAGCCATGATTATGTTAGTAAGAACAGTTCAGCATTTACATGTCAGACACTTTACAAAATATGCTGGTTTTTTCTCCTCACTACAACCAACCAGTTAGAGTGGAACCACCAGAACCTGTTCTGTATCAAGGAAAAGTATTCCCTGCTCCACCATAATCCATTTGGTTTCCCTGAAGCCCTCAAGAGTTATGTCCACCCTGCCTCTCACCACCTGATGTCAGGGGGAGGGAGATCACACAAACATCAAAGGTTCATGGCTGCTCTCCCAGGGTGCTCCCCAGACCATGGATCGCTTCACAGCTTGGGAAATGGGGTCAGCACCTTTTCCTGACTTGCCCCAAGTGCTTCTCAGGTGTGAGGTGGCCCCACACCTCCTCACAGCACCACACACAAGGTCTCACTTCATAAGCAGAGTTTTTTCATCCTTTATTCAGTGGGAAAGCTTTACTAAAGCAGCATTTCAGGGATATTTCTGTGTTTTCACGGACACAAAGTGAGAGGAAAAACCCCAAACCCTTACAACACTTAAGCAATACTACCTGCACCTGCATTTGCATGGAGTCCTCCTCAGAAGCTCTCTTTTGCTCAGCCTCCAATAACTGCAGCATCCTCTGCTCCAGCTGCTGTTTTGACACCATTGTATCAGTAAGTTTACTGTGCAAGCTCTGGATTTCATTGTCTTTGGCCACAAGCTTATTCTGCACATCTGTAGCAGAAATGTCAGGATTTTAATTCAGAAGTCAATATTTAACTTTGGGGGAAATAACTTTCACGGTAAACAGGGAGGCTGATTAAGAGCCTCACTCCAACAAGGTTCAGCTCCCCCATCAGCATTCAGACTACCTGGGATCCCAGCACACACTTTCCCCAGGGTGCTGAAGCAGGGCTGACTCCACCTGAGCTTTATTTAAGACATTTACTCAAAACCACCTTTTTTTTTTACAAATGGCAACAGCCAGTTCACTGCAGTAAGCATTATTTGGCAATTTTGTGATACATGCCTTGCTGTGCTGCTTCGTGTTCTGCTGTTCTTTTCCTGAGATAAGCCTGGATTTCTTCCCATCTTCTCTCTGCTTCCTGCTGCTGGACCTTCACATTGAAGAAAGAGTTGATGGAAAGAAGTCTAACCTTTAATTTACTTTTGAAGTGTTCAGAGTGCTTCTCCTCAGTGCTATTCCCAAAACATATGACAATGAAGTGAAATTGTTTCTTGTTTCCATTAGGGCAAGTCTGAGACAGAGTGCTCTGTAATCCTCCTCCTAGACTAGTTTAGCCTATTAACTCGAAAGGCAAATTGTGAACAGGATTTCATTATAGGCTCTTAACAGAATGCTTTCTGTAATATGAAAATGTAGCATCTTTGCCCTGATAGTTCAGAATTAACACCAGAAGCCAGACCAGCCAAGCATCACATAAATCTGCATCCAGTAATTAAAACATCTCAACTCTAGATACCAATCCTGCACCTGCCAGGGCAGAAGGCAGGGAGAACTTCTGGTATGTAAGATTTAATTGCAAATATTAAAGAAATAATGAGCTTTGGATTGTCATTCTCACTTTCTCTTCTAAAAATAAAAACAAAAAAAAGCAAAAGACTTTTTCTTCCAAAGAAATGGAAAGAAATTCATTCAGAAGCCATTACACTTATATTCCGTGACCTTCCTCTACATGGAAGCAATTCCAGTCATCCTAAGGCTTTACACAGTGTTTACAGCAGAAATAATGTCTCAAAAAAACTAGTCAAACTAAAATTTTAAAGATTAAAATAAATGAGAAAGGCATTTATGTAAATGTATTATAATATAATGTAAAGTTACCTTTTAACTCTTTAAAGAGTATATTCATTTTAAAAATTAACCATACAATTAAGCAAAAGCACATAGCTTCAAATAAAAACCACACAAGGACAATGCCACCTGGATGAATGGCTCTGAAGTATCAACTCTTGTTGGAATTGTACTCACACAGAAAGCAAAGTAAAAAGCTAAACTGGTGATGTTGAAAAGATATTTACCTGGAAGGTAAGTTTCACTTCACGGGGAGGTCTGTAATCACCCAAAACCCAGTGCACTGAACAAAAACATTAAATAAACCCCTAGGCTGGCTCAGCCCATCTGAAACAAGCAGCTAAAGCAATTCCCACACGCCTCACATCCCGGCTCAGATAAAACCCTGAGCACAACCTGACAGGCAGAGAAAACCCCAGGCACCTTCAGCTGAGCCACTGCCTGCTCTGCATTCTTCTTCTGGAGCTCCTCTTGCTGCAATTTGCTGCTCTTCTCCCCCAGCTCGTTCATCAGCCTCGCGTAGTCCTGGCGCAGCTTGTTCAGCTCGGCTGACTGCCTGCAAACGAACATTTCCACAGGGCTTTTCTACAACAAGCAAAGGCCACAACAACAGCTACTCAAATGTCAGCACCAAGTCCTATCTTTGCAACCAAAGGGCTGTACAGGGTGGGTTTGGGGTGTTCTCCCCCCCCCAAAACTGTTTTATCCTAGGAAAGGGATGAGGGTCAGGTACTCATGGAAGCAAAACACATCACTCCTGGCCATCAGCACAACTCAGTAGCTACAACCGAGGGTCAGAAACTAAAGGTCAGCGATAAGCCACAAGCATCAGTTCCCTGAAGAGGTTTGCAAGCTGACAGGCATGATTTGGCTGATGTAAACTAAAGAGACTCAGCATAACGAAAGGTCTTGCACTGAAATTCACATTCTTTTCCTCTTCCCATAAAGGATTATTGATCTCAGGCATGCTCAGGACTATTCCTTCTGGACTACTAACTGCACACATTTCTTCAGACTGTTTGTTGCCTCTTGGCCTTGACCTGACTATTAACTTACGGAGGTATCTGATACACTTTTTCAGCAGGGAGAGAAGATGCATTTGTTCAGCCCAGGGGAAGAATTTTAAGAGGCCTTTGTGCTTAAGCAAGTAAAAAGCATTTCATTTTTATCTCAAGTTTGCTTGAATTAAGGTCTTTTCAGGATAACTGTCTAAAAGATAATGATGCTTCATTTAAATGAACAGGACCCCTAAAATCAGGGTTCCACACCCTTCTCTGAGCACTTGACATTCCAGTCTCCAACAGTAACAAGTATCTGAGAGCAGATACCGTGTCAGTTTTGTCATCTACACACCTTACCAGGGTGCTCAGCTTTCACCACAATGGACAAAAGGAGCAGCTCAGGGGCAGCCCAAGTTATAACTCACAAAAGACAAAACTTGGAGATACCTTTTTTGTTTCTCCAAATATTTACACCATCAGCAGATAAATCCAAGTGCCACCACAGCAGCACCAGTAACTGCAGGGTATTGATACTGATCTCTAAGTTTAGAGCTGCTGTTCTCCCAAGAGCTCACAATCAGCGCCTCTCCTAAAGCCTAGGGGAAAGATACACACCCTGCCAAAAAACAAATAACTGTGCATGAGCACTGTTGCACTTTTCTCTCCTAAAGCCTCAGCACCACAGCCTAAAAGCTCAGGCTTCAAGTTGAAAGAAGGTAATTATTTGTTCTGAAAGCCCTGGCTCAAAGCAAACACCACCAGCTACCTGTCCAGCCCAAAATATTTGTGTTCCCAGCTTAACCACTAATTCAGAGACAGCCAAGGACTCGGAAACAAAAGGAGAAGCCAGAACAACTCTTCGGGGGAGGCTCAAAAACACACAAAGTTCTGCGTAGCTGCCAACATACTTGCTCTCCATTTGATTGGTGGAAGTACTGACAGCATCTCTCAGGATACCATTTTCCTGCTTCAGGTGGCTTATTTCTGCCTCCATCTGCTCACGGAGTTGCTGGAACTGATGGGGAAACAAAGATCAATTCCATAAAAGATTAAGCTAAGGAGCAATAAAAACAAAAAAAACAGCTTGTAGCAGTAGGTAAGATACCACAATAGTTTCAGTAAATAAAACTAAGTGGATTTTTTGGGAGAAGGGGAGCTTTGTTCCTTCCTCACACACCACCTCTTAAATTAAACTGTGCTACTGAGACCCTCGTGCTCAAACCAAAGCACAGGTTTCCTTTTATATCAGTGCATCAATCTATTTATCAAGGCAACCTTTTTTATTGCTTAAAAGGCTACGTAAGTGTTACTCAGAATACCAACTGCTCAGCTACACAACTTGAGATATTTACCAGTAACTGGATATCAATGTTACTTTTCCAAAGGGAAATAAACAAACATGCTGTGAATTATTATTACAAGTTTACAAAGCCTTTAAAAAAAGCAGAAAAAGTAACAAATAACTAACAATACATAGATTATAGCACGCAAACTGCAAAAGGCTAGTCCTCATCTAATATTCTGATTTTCAGCAAGGTTCCAAACTGAGGCAGAAAGAAGCCCTGATAACCCAAGGTTCAGAATAGTGTGGACAAAATCAAAAGGCAGGATTCAAAGAGAAAAAATGGACTCTGCATATGCAGACAACAGCAGAGCTGGTCTTGGAGCCCAAAAGTCTGCTCTGAAAATCCTCAAGCACAGGCAACACTCTTCCTTTATCCATGCCAGTCTGTAGATAAGGCTGACACCATTCCAAGACCCAGCTTCATCAAGTGGCTGATTCATCAACGAGCATTTCTTACATAAAAAATCCAAATAAACGTCTGTGTAATAACCACAGCAGCGGGGCGCAGTCCCTTGTAGGGCAGCCACCTCCAGCTCTGTGCCAACAAATGTAACAAGCTGGGCCTTGGACATTTATTGGGGGGTTCTTTTCCTTGCCTGTTTTGTTTTTTAATGCCAACAAGAGAAGCAGGGGCACAAACCCCACACAACTGGCAGCTGTGACCATTTTCAGCTCCTCTGCCATGCTGCAGCACATCAGCAGAGGGAGCAGGACTCGAGCACTGGATCTTTTTTATTTCCTTTCTCCAGTGCAGCCTGGCACAGCAGCACTTGCTAAAGCCTCCCAGGTGTGCCCAGGTCTTCTTCCCCTTCCCCAGCCACCAGCAAGACCCTCTCATTGTCCAGTTATCTACACAAGTGCCAAGGAAGTTTCCTCTGCTCCAAAACTGCAGAGAGGCTACTCTCCAAAGGGCCAAGACAGAAGATACAACACGAAAGCTGGGAAGTTCACATGTTGGGCTCGATGTTGTGACATCCATACAGGAAAAAAAACCTACTAGAATGAAATCTAAGCAGTTAAATTGGTATAAGAAGGGCCATTTTCCTTAGAAAAATCTAAGTTAAACTTTTAAATCTGATGAAACAAACCCTTCTAAGGTCACTTTATAAAGCAACTAAAATAGAAAGTAACAAGGGTCTTAAAAAAATACAAGTGTCTGCTCTTCAAATATTTCCAGCAAAGCACTCCCCCGGGCAATGTGTATTATGCTATGTTGTCACTCTGTACTATAATCTTAGAGACATTTATCTGCTAGTAAATGATCATCAGCATCAGCAGCTCCCTTAAGCTGAGTATTTCAATTAGATTTTATACATTAATTGAATAACATTTCAGCAGAACACCAGGAAGGAAAAGTAACTAGATCAGGGACCAGCTGCCAGCCACCACTGGGCTTTACACACCACAGAAGTCACTTGTGAGAACTCCCTGTCTTTCTTTTAAGTCAGGAAACTGCCACAAAGTTTTGCAATGATTTCTCAACATTTACCTTTATCTTCATCTGCTGAGACTCTTGGTAGCTGACGTGGATTTTGCTCTGGAAGGTACCGTGCTCCTTCTCCAGTGCATTGATGCGCTCTCGCATCTTGGCCGTGAGCAAACCATTCCTCTCCTTCTCTGCAACCAGCTCCTTGGGTGGGAAGTGCCAGGAAAAGTGAAACAAGTCATCCACTGCTCCTTTCTAAAGGCTAAGAGTCTTTAAGATAACTAAAAATACAGCAAGTGTGCATCAAAACCAAAGTCAGCATCAAATTTTTGCTCAGCAAATTTACAGGTTCAGACCAAACTTCCAAAACCTTATGCTGATCCTAAATGATCATAAATCTCACATTTATTAAAAGGTTTACCAATTTAAACACTGATCTTCCGTTGCCTTGGAAGAGATGGGAGTCTTTTTTCTATCAAGTCTGGCCAAATCACAGAGTTCTAACAACTAAAACCATGGGTATCACAGAAGGCAGAGTTTAGATTTCCACCCCAAGTTTAGCAAAATGGAAGAACACAGGTAAAGCACCATGGCAAAATAGAGCACTTTAGAGCAAAATAATTGCTTTGTAGCAGGTTGCAAAGCCAACAGCTTTGCCACAGGAGATGGGCTATTAGTGCACTACAAAGGCCAGAGAAGCCCTGAATCCCACCAGCATGACGCCATATTATAGCTTTCGGATGAAAATACACATTGCTTTTTAATCTTTTATTAGCCAGTAATTCAACCCAGTCACCTGAGAAATCCACAGAGCTGCTCCTCTGCAATATAAATGCACTTGCTGTAGTAAGCAAAAACATTAAGTGCAGCTTTCAGCAGCTCCCATCACACAAATAGGAATTTGTACCACCCGAGCTTCAGGTGTTTGCAGCCACACAGCTCCTAACAGTGCCAAGGAGCCCTGACATAATTTAAATGCTCTAAATTATTAGCCTGAATACCCTCCATCTCTTCAGAGTAATTACAGGTTTTTTCACGTTTTAGTTTAAATAAAAGCTATTCTGCCTTGCAGATCAAACTCAGTTTTAAGCCACTACTGCAAATACAATATAGACAGCTTGACACAAATCTTTCTCCATGTTATTTTTAATTAAGATGCAACTAAAAGAAGGGCACCAGGACACACTGCAGCTTCCTCTATCCCTACACCAATCCCACCATTCACTTGCAGTCCTCACCAACCCAGCTACCCTGTCAGGGCAGAACCAGAGATCCTGGGAAGATTAACTTTTCCTGATTTTGTGTTTTGCCGAATACCTCTGAGTCTTGAGGTATGCCGCTCTTGCTCTCATTTATCCTCTCCAGATATCTCGATCAAGATACCTGCAGGAATAGCTCTGCACCTGAAAGCACCTTTAGCTTTTGACAGTGCTTTCAGAGAAACACATTAATTGGAAGATAAGAGCTTTTATCAGTCAAGCTGAGCTTTATCCCTTGTTTATCCTGATACTTCAGCATTGCAGCAACTTTGCTGTTATCCACTTTCTCCCAGCTTTTCCCTTCCCCAATCCAGATTGGAAAAACCCCCGATGACTCCCACCTCTCTGCAGATCCTGCCTCACCTTCACAAGCACCACTTTGCAGATGTTTTTTCCCCAACCACATCTGCATTTCCCACACTCAGTTCACTTCATACATTCCCTCTGCTTCTTCAGCAGCAGATCCCTGTCTCCAATTTGATTCTGTAGTCCTGAGGCAGTTTCTTTTTTCCCTCCAAACACATCACAAGCCCCTTCTCCCTAAGGTTACACATTGACTATTCCAAACCTCTTGATCCCACCTGCAAACACACACCTACCTGTGCCCTGCCAGGAGCTCACACAATACTGACTCCCTTCTTCCTTTCTCATCTCCCAAGGCTCCCAACTCCTGCATCCTCTGGCTACTCTGTTCCCACCTTTGGCCACCCACCTTTCTGTACCCAAGTTCTGTCCCACAACATGGCCTTCCTGAGTCTAATGCTCATGTGCTTCCAAACCAGCCAAAACAGTCTTCTCCTAAGACTCTCAAATTCAGTCCATATCTGCCTCACTATTTGTTCTATTTGTAACTGTTTTCCTCTGAAACCTTTATAAAAAAGTAAATTTTCATAAACTGGTTTTGACAGTGATGCATCAGCATCCCGCTAAGTCCAAAGCAATCAGAGCTGCACCTCCAGGAGCTAAGCAGGCAGTCTGCACTTTCTGTACCTTCCTTCATGAAGAAAACTGATGATTGTTGTGCCTAGAAGCACACAAGCACGTGAATGCTACAATATGGACCAAATTAAAACTGCAATGCAGGAAAGACATTTAATATTTGCATCCACGAAACAGTCTCACAGTGGTGAAGGAAGTGCTTTTAAAGTAACCATTTGAAAAGAAAAACAGGCTCAGCTTACAAGTCTCAGTAAATTAACTCTCTGGAAAAACTACTGGAAAATACCTGTGCATAAATACATTGTAAAACCAAACACAGTGTCTTGGTAAGCCTTTTCAGCATAAATATT
This sequence comes from Daphoenositta chrysoptera, assembly GCA_013397915.1. NCBI lineage: Eukaryota > Metazoa > Chordata > Aves > Passeriformes > Daphoenositta > Daphoenositta chrysoptera. The sequence goes on along the minus strand of VZRO01003848.1, from coordinate 414,097 downwards.
CCACCTTTTGACTTGTAATATGCTCAGTAAACCAGCATTTGCTAGTCCTACAAATCCCTGCTCCTCTCTGTACCCACGAACCCCTCATTATTTACCTGGGAGAGCTGCTTGCACTGCTCCTTTGCAACAGCTGCCTCCTCCTTCATCGCTGCGAGCATCTTCTCCTTGTCCTGGAGCTGGTGCAGAGCTGCAGCTGTCTCAGCCTTGCTGGCCTGCAGCAGGATGACATAAAAATAACCACAAATAGTGGCACAGCACACTAAAAGGCAGCAAAAGCAAACCTGAGAGGAAGAAACACCCCCCCTCCTGCCCCCAAGTTTTTCATCTACACGGCACGCATGGCACCGCCGGTACCCAGTTCTGCCACTAATGGATCCTGTTTCACCAGGCAAGGAAATGCGTTTTCAAAGCATGGAAACCAATTAAGAGGATAAATGGGATCTTAAGGTGCTTCCCATTGGAAAAGAGCTGCTGTGATGGCAGTGGGGAAAATAAAGAGATAGAATATAAAATATATATGTATATAAACACTGATCTGGTGTCTCCTTCCATTTCCCAGGAGAGCCTCCAGCAGATACAATTACATTTCTGCTGGCACACTAAGACACAAAGTTTCAGATACTCCAGGGAATAAACCTAGAGGAACAATCCCCATGGTCCTGCCACTTGCATACTGGTCCTACAAATTAAATAAATCTAATAAGGAGCACAACTTCTACGTGTTTGTGCTCAGACTTGATTCAGTGAAGTGTGATGGTTGCCCAGAGGGGTTGTGCAGTCTCACTCCTTGAAGGTTTCGAGCCATACTGCATAAAGGCCTGAGCAGCCTGTGCTGACCCCAGAGCTGGTGCTGCTTTGAGGAGGAGGTTGGACTACCTGGACTTCACTCAATGAAGTCTGATAACTGAAGAAGCAAAGAAGTGTCAGTCCCACAAATGCACTCTGAATTTGTTTGGAAATTCTCCTTTAGTGGTAATGTGCAGGCCTGCAGTACAAACACAGTCCGTGACTTGCATGAGCTACAGAGAGAACACTGTTCACACTTCCACCTACAGAAACCTACATTTTTTGGTTACATACAAACCCAGGAACTCATTTTCATCCTAAAGGTTCAGCTTTAACACCAAACCTTCCTTTAAAAGCAAAAAAATACAGCAAGCAGGGTGGCTGCTAGAACAGGCAACACCATTCCAAGTGTAGCACTACTGGGTTTTGTCCTTGCAGGTTTTCAAGATGCAACTGGACAAATCCCTGAGCAACTTGCTCAGAATTCAGTGTTGGACCTGTTCTGAGCAGGCTGCTGGACTGCACAACATCCTGAAGCCCCTCCCAGCCCGAATTGTGTCATTATGCTGATATATTACATTAACTGGGCTGCCACATAGCCAGTTCTGCATTCCTGCTCTGGTACCATGTCTGCAGAGGAACACAGGGCTGCAAGAGTTCCAGTGTGACACTCAGGACGTGACAAGCACAAAGTGACACCCACAGTGAGTCATGGCAGGGAGGAGTAGGTGTGTGCCCAACAACAGGATGGGGAGCAATGGCCACAAACTAAAACACAACGAGTTCCACCTCAACATGAGGAAGAGCTGCTTTTCCTGGAGGGTGCAGAGCCCTGGAACAACTGCCCAGGGAAGGGGTGGAGTTTCCCTCTCTGGAGCCATTCCAAATCCACCTGGACATGTTCCTGTGTCACGTGCTTCAGGTGACCCTGCCTTGGCCAGGGGCTTGGACTGGATGGCCTCCAGAGCTCCCTTCCAACCCCAAGGATTGTGTCATTCTGTATTGATAAGACACTGGTGGACATCATTCTCTTCTGTCTTGACTACAAGAACTAAAAAGAACTGCCAAGGACTGGCACAGGTCGCCCAGAGGGGTTTTGCAGTCCCATTCCCTGAAGGTTTCAAGATATCCATACTGGATAAAGCCCTGAGCAGTGTGGGCTGACCTCAGAATTGGTCCTGCTCTGAGCAGGAGGCTGGACTACAAACCCCTTGAGGTCCCTTCCAAACCTGGACTGCCCTACAATCCTATGAAAAATATCCAAAGAAGTCAGACTACATTGTATAGACTTGCAAAACACAGAATTAGCTGTTCAAGTGCACAGCCACAGAGGCTTGTCTGACTTTCTCCCACAGCTTATCCTATGTACACATTTGGGAAAGATCACTCTCAACAGTCACCAGCCATCCTTGCCCATGCCAACACACACGCATCAGCAGCAGCATTCCTGCTGTATTCCTTGTTCTCCGTGGCCATGCCTGCTCTTTCCAAGTGGCCAGAGCCCCTGGGATAGCAGATGGCAGCACAAAGGCATCAGACAGCTCATTCCTGCACACAAGGCAAGCACAGAACAGCTGGAGAGAGTCTTCGAAAGACAGACTGCCCAGATCGCAACAGAACATTGACAGAGCGAATACGACAGCACCTCTTCCAATGTCTGTTTGTTCAGTAAGTTTTGTCTGCCCCCCACACCCCACAGTCATTCACCTTTTGCAAGAAATCATGAATTGCACCGGATTTTTCCTTTAACACCTCCACTACACAACGGGCCTCGTCGTCAGAGAAGATCATATTCTTCATGGATGTTACAAAATCCTTAAATTTTACTTCAGCATTCTCTGCAACACAGAAGGGAGGATTTATTTACTTTGGACTCCGTACAGAATTGTTTATTTTGCCTTGGAACAGCATGTGATGGGGTATCATTATGTATTAAATTTAATTCCAGTCTGAAATGCCAAGAAGCAAGAGGTCATGAACATTCAGCAAAAACAACGTATCTCCAATTTAAATCCGATAACAATCTGCCAGCTGATAGTTTTGGAAAAAGAGAAAATCCCACCACTTTGTTTGCACAGCTGGTAAAGTTTATAGTGTTGCTAGCAAGAAGAAAAAGCATAACACAGATTTTGGAGGAGAAAAATAGCATAAATGTGAAAAATTGAAGAGTCCTTTCCAGGGTATCATGACAGTAATTTAAATTGAGCTCTCAATTTGGAGGACAGCCTGGCTGCACAAGCAATATGCACATGACAAGTTAATTAATTTAAAAACTGGCACATTTTTGATTACAATATATGGAAGACAAAAATATTAACTTCCAAATTTAGATTGAGGGAACTGCTGCAAGAAGAGTTCAGCAGTAGAAAGATAAATTGGTAAGATCCCTCTTAGTGGCTGACCAAGTGTTTAAAAAGACACACAAGGAAAGACAATTCAGCTGAACTATTCTCTAACAAAAAACACTGCTCACAAACAGGCTGCACATGGACGGGTCATTAGGTGGCCCTCTGACTCCAGGAATGGGAGCACAAGACCAAAGCATCCCATATCCCTCATCAAATATTCACCAGTGCCCAAAAGTATGTGAAGGGATAGGAAGAATAAAAAAAAAAAAGTACAAGCTTAAAAGTGATCTTGGTCAGAAATTGTCGATAGATCATGGAGAAGGGTCTGGGTTTCTCACTACAGGTGTTTAACACATCCCCGAAACCAATTTACACATCAAACCTAAAGATCTGTCTGAAAAATAAACGAGCAAAAAAGTAGCAGTAACACTATGCCCTAAAAGAAATTACCAAGCATAAAATCACTGAATGACAGAGCATGGGGAGAGAGTGCTGAGGAGTTCTAGCACACTCTTAGTCTTAAATCCAACTTAGTCTTGGCCACAGACTTCAGCTCACATCAGTGCTGCATTGACATCATCAGTGATGCTGTTACCAGGAATATGCCAAGATCCTGAGACCACAGTCTGGTGAGCCAGGAACCAATCGCAGCTGGGCCAGGACCAGCCCGAGCCCTGGGCTCTCTGAAGGCACAGAGACCTTGCCCTTGCATCCAAGGAGCTTACAATTAGAGCAGGGGAAGATTTCTATATTGGGAGGGCAAATCCCAGCTGACACAGGAGAATGAGGAGGTCATGCAGAAGGTCACAGCGTGCCAAGGAAATGAGAAGGGATGGGTGCACGTGAAGGGCTTTGATGCTGCAGGACAGCAACGTGCAGCCTCTCAGCCAGAAACACAAGAAGAGCCTCAGGAATGTGGGAATCGAACCAAAGAGCTGCCAGGAAGCTTTCGAGGGCGCATTTTAGAAAACAAGACTAAAAAAAGAGGTTCCAAAGAGTGAAGTGAATGACCAGACAACGCTGAAGAATCAGCCTGGCTATTCACAAATCTGAGGTCTCACTTCATGGCTTAGTAAGTTTGTCAGGCTTTGAGATGGTCAGAGGCCTATTTAAAGCTTCAGGGTGGAACACAATGCTCATTAACCACTCCAGGCATTTGTGGGAGAGTATGAAGGAAGTTCCCCTGCCCCAACCAATTCCAACTCCACTGAAGGAAAAATTTGGAGTCTGCCTGGAAACGGCCAGACTCTCTCCACTGGCAATCTGCTTCAGGTCTCTCTGTATTGCACTGGGTCAGTCTCAGATAGCTCCATGAAGAGCCCTGGAGCATGCAGGCTGCACTTCCAGCCTCCAGCAGACTCCAAGAGCCTGTGCTGAACACCCTGGGTTTGGAGTCCATCCCTGTGGGCAATGTCTGAACTCTCCACTGTGAACTCCCTCGCTGCATCTGTGTGGTCTGTGATCACCCCTTTGCTCACTGGGGACACAAAAGCCCAGTCAGAGCTGAAAGGATTCACATGGCACAAAGCCCTTCCCACAGTGACAAAGACAAGGCAGAAACGAGCACACACAAGAAAAGCATCCTGCAGCCACAAACATTTTCCTCAAATCTCTTCTTCACATTACATCAGAGAGGATCCCCCTTCCCACACATCTTCCCTGTTGAGGTTTGCAAGTAGGCTATGCCAGAGACAGACTGAATTATCAGTTTCTTACCTTTATCTGTTTCATTCTTCAGTTTCTTGCCACTGCTTTTCTGGATGCCCTCATTCGCATTGTGTTTTACAACTTCAACCAGCTCACGCTTTTCCAAAGTGCCTGAGTCAGAATTATCCATCAAAGGAATATAAGTAGTTGCTTGAATAAGAGGTTCATCCACCAAAACTGTAATCATAAGTCCACAGGATGGGTTAAAGCTTTGGAATAATTGACACCAACCTTTTTAGAAAAGGTGCCTAACATATTAAGAGTTGAAGTAAAGCATCTCTAACCTCAATAGTTAGTTATACTCTCTACTTCTATTATCCTTCACAGTTTAACTCATTAAAGTTCTTCAGGTAAGTCCATCAAATAAAGATCTCTAATGCATAGTAATTTAATAGCTTCATTTAAATTTCTACTTCCGAAGTTGCCTTTTAGCATTTTAACAAGAAGAGAAGAACCTTTACATTGTGACTTTCATTTCACTTTAGTGAGAAAGTTGTACATAGCATCAATGAGACTGTTCTACTTGTGGCTACTTGTAGCCACTGTTCTACTTGTGCAGGAAACCATTCAGCATCCCTAACATACGAGTAAAGTCTTTTGTCCCTATTCTGTTAAAAGCCGGTACTTCACTGCCAGCATTTTCAGGCATTACATCACCTGTGAACTCAATCACTCAGGCAGAACATGCACTAGGGGCAGCAATCAAGCTTATTTTGCATGCAGACTCCACTGCACTTAATGAAGATCTCTCATCTGTCAGAGCAGGCTTTGGGGCATCATTAACATGCAGAGAGGTACCTAGGGGTACTGCCCGACCCCACGTCTCCATTCCCACACCACTGGATCACCGTGGTAAGGAGCAGCCTCTGTCCAAAGAGCTCTTCAGCACAGACAAAAGCAGGTGAGGGAAAAGCAGGAGTGACAGACCTGGGGCAACAGGCACAGCCAGAGCTGCAGCTGCTGCTTGCCCAGCTCCTGCTCCACACTGCCTGCAGGATGCTAGAGGCTGTGCAAGGCCCAGCAGGAAAATCACTGCCCCAGACCGCACGGCTGATGGACAACAGATGCCAGGCAGCAGCACAGAGAGAGGAGGAACTGGGTGGGATGCAGGGTTTTGGGCATCAGTGCAAAACAAGTATGCGCTCCTAGCTACCAGAGAGCCAGTTATAAAACACTCTTAAATTCTGGCTGCTGTAAAAGGAGCAGAATAGGCCAGATGGACCTTTTTGGGTCACCTGACAAGAGTCTTTCACTTAAGCAGGCAGCAAACACCTGCAGGTACATTGCAAGCTCAGAAGTGAGGAGAGCTCTCTTCTACAGAAACAACCACCAGCTACTCCAGTTGCTATCCTCATATTTTTCCTTCCTCTCCTTATTAACTTCCCCTCCTTTCAAAACTTTTTTAATATCCAAGAGACATTTTGCAGTATGAAATTCCCATTGTACTGTCTTGGCTAATCCTGATGTCCACCACAGCTCGTTTTTGCTCTGTCATTTTGGAGAGGCGGCTTCAAAATAAAACAGTTTGCATTCAAATAATGCATGAGCTATTGCCCTGTAGCACTGACAGCTCAGCTTTGCTGCTGGCTGAGCTGGTTCTGACATCTATTGCCACGTACAGACAAGTTTGTGGCCTCTAAAAAAGCGCAATGCAGCAGCTTCCGTCAGGAAAAGCACAAGAACATCCATAAAAGGTGATCACATCCTAAGTTCCCCATCAGTAGGCTTTTTCCAGGAATCATTTAGGAGTTTTTCAGTTATACAGGAACTTTACACTGCTTGGAACCCCATCCTGGACTGAACAGGGCCCACAGTAGATCTGCACCCTGATAACCTGACCAAGTATAAAGGGAACAGTGGGCAACAGTGCCTACTCCAGGAGCAGCCCATCAGCTCCCAACTTCATAGCTGCCCCAGCAGAGAAGAGCCTTGAGAAGCTAACAAGGTGGCCTCACAGAACTTCATGGTCACACTGTGTCCAAAAGCCAGACACNAAAGAAGCAGCATCTTGGCAGAGAACAAGGGATGATGAACAGTGAAGGCCTTGACAGCAAAGATGAACAGTTTATGTTGGAGCAAGAGCCAGCCAACAAAAGGACAGTAAGAGAGGAATGTGGTCAAAGCAACTGGTTGAAAAAACTGCAGTCTTGTTTGGGGCAGATGACTGCAGCAGTTCCAGACATGCCTTGCTCAAAGCAACTTAAAGCCTGCTCAGTTTATGCCCTAAATCTATACATTACTCATCATTCAAGCGTGGATGTTTGGATCCCAGGGAGCTCAGAAAGGGTCACAACATTCATTATGCCATGCTCAGTGGTACCAGATGTTCATAAAATTTAATAGGATCTCAGGCTCACCAATCTTTCCTACCTGGAATTCCTGCTTTCTCCAATCAAGAGTTACTATTCTACAAGTTCCTTTTCCAAAGGACAAGAAACTAAAGCATGGATGGCAAAAAGGTTTAAGTCAAGTTTATCTGAACAATGTCACAGACTGAATTCTTACCATTATCAACTTTCTGCTTCTTTGCAGAGACTTTCTTCTTCCCTGACACATTTTCTTGCTTTATCTCCTGGTGGAGCAGCACTGGGTCTTGCTTTTTGGCAGGAGACATAACAGAATCAGTCTTACTATCTTGATCATCTGCAACAGACAATTAAGACAATATGCTCTTCTGTATGTCCTCAGCAATACCTTTCAATCAGCAAATTTGTAATAACCAAAGTCTCCACTCCCAAGAAAACAAACTCACATCTTTTAAATCAGAGCACAAACTTATCCACATATACATACATACACAGACTCACACACAATACAACTCCCAGATCAGGTGAGAACAGGAAGGTTTAGCAGAGTCAAGAACCACAGCACCCAGTGATTTCTAAGACAGGAATCTCAAGTGCAAGCAGAACACACGGCAATGCAAGGAACAGTTTAACAAATCCAATCCAGATTTCACTGTGACAGAACAGACAGTACATGTTACCCATATTAGTTTCTTATTTAGAAGTGTACTTTTCCCCTCCGTGAACCCACTTGGGCACTTTAAACACACACCCCCAATAGCTACTGGGACTGTGAGAAGCAGAAAATAAATGTTTCCCATTAGGGAACTGTTCTTTTTAAAAGCAGTTTCTAGAGAGAAATTTTTTATCATTTTGGACACCCTGTGCTATATTAAGATTCTTTTCAGAGCTGACACGCACAGCACAGGGCTCTGGTGTCAGCTCCTTTAATCAAGGATAGGAGTTACTTGTGGCTGCCCTCAGAACTGCGCTTGCAGACCACATTTTAACTGTGCCACAGAGATTTTTGGAGAACACCCACAAACAAGATTGGATACTTTCTCTGTTGGTAGTGGGTGGATCTTTTTTCTCCATTTTTTTTCAGAAAAATAAAAAATCTACCACATCAAGCAGCAATGCCATTATTTTTCCTCACTCCCTGTGCAAACCTGCTGTGCCTGCACCTCACAAGGGGATCTGCAAATATCTTGGGTTTCATTTCTTTTTAGAACTGGGTATTTTTAGTCTTTTTTCACTTCTATTCCTAGTCAAGACAACCACACTGAGACATGTCAGCTGCTGAGGATACGGCCAAGACAGTCAGAAGTGATTCTGATGAGCTTTTGGTCTGTTCTAGGTTGGATATTTCAGTTACAAAAGCCAGACCAGTTTTAGCATCAGTTCCATTCAGTTATAGAGGTGTAGCAGGTGGGCAGCAATGAATCAACCACCAATCCATGAATCAGCCACCAAACACCTCTCTGTGCATTAAGCCTGCACTTAAACAGTGATTTATTTCACAGACTGCTATGAGGTTTCTCAAGATGCCCTCCCTTATCAGAGCCACCACTCCTAGGACTCCACTTTTTCACAGCCTGACTCAGAATGCACACAGCAAACATCTACTGACTTCTCTCAGGTAATCAAAATTTTGATTGAGAGCAAAGTAGCCAAACCACAGAGCAAAGCAGAGGAACAAGGTACTCTGTTTTATTTAATCTTTAGTAGAAGAAATCAAGGATGGGAGGAGGAAAACCAGAGCACTGCTGCCAGATGAAAAACAGGGGAAAAAAGCAATAGCTCATAAAAAAGGAGAAGATTAGAAGGGAGCTTTGCCCCATAGAGATCAGGCAGAACAGTTGTGAGAGACACTCTGTGGCCTTGCAAAAAGCAGAACACAGTTTTGGCGTTCTGTGCAAAAAGCATATGCAACATCAGGTACCCATTCCATTTTTCTGCTTCTTCTGCCCAGGCTTCTTCTTAGCTGCTGTTGATTCAGATGGTGGAGTGGGCTGTTTTGTAACAGGGACTGGATCTACTTTCTTGCCTGAAGACTTGGATCCTTCCGAGTCCTTAGTTATGTGATCATCTTGGTTGGCCTTGTGCTTCTTCTCCTTCTTCTTCCGCTCCCTGACGGCAGCGGAAGCCTCAGTGATGCCTGAGGGGACGGGAGCGATGTGCTCTTCATCCGCGCTCAGGGCATCAGAGAGCTTGAAGTCCCGAGGGGCACCTTCCGAGTCAGACTCGTGGATGTTCCCGTTCTGAGCTTCTTTCTTCTTGTTCTTCTTCTTCTCAGTTTTCTTTTTGTCAGCCTTGGTAGGTGGGAACTTTAGGTCCCGTTTCTGTTTGGCAAGGACTTCATCGTATAAAGTCTCTTTCATGAAAAGCCAGAAGAAGAGGAAGATGACTGTAATAACCACAGAAGGAATGAGGATGATAAAGTAGGTAGACTCGTAAAACTCCATTGTGCTTTTTCTTAGCTATGATTTCTTAAAAAACCTATAGGAGAAAGAAAGAAAAAAAGAAGAAAAATTAGGTTTTGAACAGGTTTTCCCTCAGTGTTATTTCCTTCACCAATTATAATAATAAAAGAAGATTTCTCATTGTTACAGAGTAGCCTCAAAGTAGCTTTCATAAAATTATAAAACTGTATCAGCCATGGAACAGCTTCTGGAATCATTTACCACTTGCTTTAAAGTTGTTGGCCTGGACAGGAAGAAGTGCACTTTGCCAGACTGCTGATCTGGGGAGAGAATAATTCCCTTCCCTTGCCTTTCTTCATCCTCCTCACTCTTCCTTCCCACGTGACTTTCATAAAGTTAAAGCTTTTGATTTCAGAAATACATGAGACAGCACTTTCAGAGGCTGTGAAATAAGGACCAGTATATGCAGAATGCCACTTTTTTTTTTCATAAATCAAACATAATGAATTAAGATTCTTATCTTGGCAAGTGGGAGTTAAATTTCACCTTCCTTTTGTTCCCAGATTTATGACAGCTTCAGAAGTGGAATGAGGAGAAGACAGGAGAGAGACCTGAATTTTAGACAACCATAAAGAATCAGATATTTTCAAAACTGCGTTTTGAAGTCTAAAACCCACCTTCACACTCATGAAAATTCCATACATTTATGGGGCAACAGGAAGATCAGTTACTTATTTTGAACATGTGATGGTATAAAACTTCCAGGGCACTTATACAGACCAGATGATTCCAGAATAACTTGCTGAAAACAGTATTTTTTGTCCCAAACACTGTATTTCTTTTTAAAAAAGCAGGAACCACAGAGTTTAAAAACAGTCAAAACAATGTTTAAAAACCTAACTTTGGGGTCAAGACAAGCCAGATTTTTGCAGGAAGAATTCAAATCTTCTCCAGACTGTTTGTTCCAAGAAGGAAAAAAAAAAAGCCAAAAAACAACCACGACCAAATATTAAAAAAAAATCCAGACATAATCCAAACTAATTAGGCAAGCTAACTCCCAATCCACCAACTCAGTTTAAAACTCATCATGGGAAGCACATGCTACATTTTCCTCTACACATGAAAAAAATTAGTCCCTTGGGACACCCATTCTCTTGGGAATGAAAGGCAAGGGATTTAACCCAGGTTGCTCAGAATATTTCCATTGCTGCTTGAAAAAATGAAAACAGATGTGCCTACTGAGGGCACAGGGAATAAAGTCCAGGAAGAAGCTGCGTGGTGCAGGGAGAGGACAGGCTCTCCTTGCCTTTAGGCAGAAGATTTAGTATTTAAAGTTGTTTTACCTCAATTCCTGACTGTTTTGGAAGCCGCTATCACGAACTGGCTTGTGCCATGCTGCCACACTGAAGAGAGCTTGGTGTGGAGGCTGGCTCTGGCTCAAGAGGGAATAGTTGTTACATAGAATAATTTCTGGACAGAGAAGAGTTACTGTGATAATATATTTTTACAGTGCATTGAGCAGCACAGAAAGCAAGGATGGGGAACTCTAATTTGGCTATTAAGTTATCCAAATAAAAGACTAACATTTCAATACACTAATTATTCATCAGTTGTCTTAACATTAAATCTCCTTCCAGTTTGTATTTATTTTCTGCATGCATAGAGCTCACTGAAAATTACAGGGTCTAAAATTACATCCAGCACAGAAAGTTTTGGAAGGGCTGAGAGGGATGGGAAGAAAAGCTTATCTTTTGGAGAGAAAAAGCACAGATGCTTAAAACTAAGCTGGAGCTTTCAAAATGATTAATTACAGCTACTTGATAAACCCAGCTCCCTGCACTAAGTAATCTAATATTAGTCACCTCTTGAAGGAAACAGATCTTGAAAATTTGTCTCAGCCAAAGTCAATATTGAATGCTTATGGGGAGAAGTTAATCCCCACAGTAAATATGTAATTAAGCGGATTTTTCACAAGTGTAATTAAATTGATCATTACAATACATTACTGCAACAGTCACAATGCCCACGCACAAGGAGCCCAGCACAGCCCAGCTCTGCCCCGCTGATGACACCAGCACACAGCCAGACATGAACTCATGGGATGGACAGTCACACCCTGTTGGTCCCTACACATTTCCCAGCATCTGACACAAGATGCTCAGGTCAAACCTCAAGCTCGGGGTAACGTGCTGCTAAAGAGGTTCAAAGCTCGAGGGTCGGAGGGCACGATGGCCATCGAGACAGGACATGCTCGCACAAAGCGGTTGTTGCTCCGAGACCAGAGAGGACAGACAAATTTAAAAGCTTCGGCTGCTTACAGAGGAGCCATAAATACAGAATTACAACAGCTAGTCCGGGTGGGGAACGTGTGCTGGACCGGCTGAGGTCTGATCTCAGAGCCGGACAAGCACCGTCAGCTCTGCTGAGCCTGCGTCCCCCACCCTGCTCCCCCCTCCCTGCACACCACCAAAAACGGGATCATCTCCCAGATCTGGAGCATGACACTGCAATGATGAGGTCCAGAGCCTCTCCAGGCTCCACTCCTGCTCCTGTCCCCCTCCTGCTCATCGGGGCAAAGCCAAGCACAAGCCACGTGGACCCTTCCACCCCAAACACTGATCAGAGGCAGGTAGATCTGATCTCTGAATTCCATACACAAATCCAGTTTTCTCACATGGAAGCAGGGTTCAAAAAAACCCCTCAACCTAAATAAAAGTCTCAGCGTGTAACTAGAATTGATTAAGCACACAGGAACAGCAAGCAAAAGCTCTGCTCTGATGGTCATACACTAATTTCTTATCTCAGCCCAGCCAGGGTATTTAAAACTCTCTAGGAGGATCCCACTGCTGCTGGCTCTATGCAGAATGACAAAACAACATCCATCACACCACCCCGTCAAAATGTCTTTACAAAGTGGCATCCTTGCCACGGGGTAAATTGGCAGTGTTTTGGCTCACACACCGTTTCCAGTTGTCCTCTGACAATCTACAATTACTAAAACAGTTCCATCATTCACATTTATATTTCTGTATTACACTGACAAAGCCATCTAGGAAAAAACAGAACCAACCTATAGAGGGGAAAAAGAATTCTATGCCATGCAGAAAGAAACAGGATGAAGAAACTCATTCTGGCAAAGCAGAAAAAAGCAAATGCTACATTGACACACCTTCACCTACCAGCTCAACTGCTTCATTGAGTTTCACTATCCCGGTTAAGAGACACTCACAAAAAAAAAGCATTTCTCCCCCAGAAGTGCTGCAATCACTTGCAGCTTCCTCAGAGAACTCTCCAGGGCGGCTGCACCAGCTCCTCACCCACCCAAACCCACAATCCCAGGCAAGGCACTCCCAGGAGCAACCACACTGCACTCCCCCTCCCTACTGCCTACGAGAGGCACAGTGACTTTAGCTACATTTAAATTTCAAGGTATTTAGTTAAATACTCACCTTTCTCTCGTATTTGATATTCAACCTGCTCTTGATCACGTTTCTTAGAGTCCAGCACCCGTGCCAGGTTCCCCCCCCTTGCAGACATGCTCCCATCTCACCCGTAAATTCCAGACCTCACAACATCCCTTTAAGTCATTCTGAAAAAGGGGAACAAGCTGCATCTGTCCCAGGCTGTACACAGACCCAGTTACTGTTCCCATCCTGCCTTTAACAAAATAATTGCACTTTTGTTCCCTGAACAGAGCCTAAACAGAAAAATAACTATTTCTGAACTCCATGCGCTACTGCTGCTTGCACCTGAGTTCCCCTGCCAGGTTCATGCTGCCCTGGATTTTCCAATCCACCCTCTGTCTTTTTGAATTTAAATCTCAAGTTTCACCCCGCACAGATACCACATTTCATAGGATATCTATTCAGTTTAGGTCCAGGGGATTAACTTACTTGAGAAGATAGAAATAAATTATAGCTCCATCTGGCTAATGAGTCATTCACAGCTTAGCCCCAGCACACGAGAAGCACAGCTTCTATAAATGCTTGGGTCCCAAAATGCACATAATTTTCAGGGATTTGTGCCTCTTTGAAAAACTAGCATTAAAGGGGGGGAAGTACAGGTACCAAGGTGCCTTTTTTAAAATACTAAGCAGTTTAAGAGATACCACGTATGATTTAGCCAAGGCAAGAGCTCCTTCAATTGGGATATTTTCCCGGGTTTTTCTCAAGCTGGCAAGCAGACTCACATCCAACAGACACTAGGAACACAGCAAGCAGTCTCAGAGCAGTATCTGGATTCAAATTCCTCAAACAGATAACACTATTTTTGTTCTCCCTAATCCGCACACAGTTTGGAACACGCTCCGTATCAGCCAGCTGCAAAGAGGATCCTCTTGAAAACAGCTTCACTCCCAAGCTCATCCTCTCCCAGAGCTTTTCAGGAGAGGATGCCCAGCAACTCGGGCAACTAAACCCAGATCAGCCACAGGCAAAGAACAAAATTAAATAAGAAGTTCAGCCACTCCATGCCTATTCCACATTCATACAGCAGGAGCAACCAGCTGTCTGTGACTCGTTCATGAGTATAACCCGACTAAAGCACTGCTGGGCTCAAGCTCTAGGAAGGGGGGCTGCCAGAAAAACCTCAGGGTAGTTCATTTAGCATCAATGGTGGTATAGGATATGGGAAGACTCCAGAATTACAGCATAGGTTGGTTTACTTACGGGTTTTTTAAGCAGCACTGTGTGTTGCTAAAAAAACAAGATGGGTTTTTCATGCCCCAAGACAAGACACAAAAGGCAGCGGAGCTGCTGCGATGTGACACAAAGGAGCTGAAGGAGCAAGCAGGGATTTTAGCCCATCAAACTTGCTTGAGTTCATTAACACCTGGCTAACTTCTGCAGGTGAGCTACACTGGGAAGGAAGGAGCCCCTGCTAGCCTCAGCCTTGCCAAAAACACCCAGTCCACAGAACACCAGCAAGGAGCTGACTGCACCTGAGCAGATTTTTACACAGGAGAATTAATTTATTGCACATAAACCTCACCTGACACCTACGTAAGGAAAAGGCACAGCTTCCAGTAAGATCACACACAATCTTCTCACGGGTCACTTTTTAAATTGCACAGTTTAAAGTCATGCACGAGGCACTCACCACACAGAAAAGCTGAAGGTCTAAATGGACCTTTGAGTTTTGATCCAATGACAGTATCAGAGAATTACACAATAGAGCCATAGAAAATCCTGAGTTGGAAGGGACCCACAAGGATCAGAGCTCAACTCCTGGCCATTCACAGGACACCCCAACAATCCCACCCTGTCCCTAGGAGTGGCATCCAAATGCTCCTGGTGCTCTGGCAGCCTTGGGGCTGTGCCCATTCCCTGAGGAGCCTGCGCAGTGCCCAGCACCGTCTGGGGGAAGAACCTTTCCCTGATATTCAACCTAAGCCTCCCCAACACAACTTCAACCTCATTCCCTCAGGTCCTGTTGCTGGTATTCAGGCAGAAGAGATCAGCATCTGCCCCTTCACTTCCTCTTGTGAGGAAGCTGAAGACCAGGATGAAGCCTGTTCTCACAGTCTCCTCCTGTCCAGGCTGAACAAGCCAAGTGACCTCAGCCACTCCTCTCATGGCTTCCCCTCCAGCCCCTTCACCACTTCCATGGCCCTTCTTTGGACACTCTCCAGTACCTTTATAACCTTCCTATATGGTGGCAACCAAAACTGCACATATTACTCTAGGTAAAATTTAACCTACATAGTTGTATTCTTTTTAAATTCTAGTTTTATATTTGTATTTCCATGCTCTGTTTACACCAATCATCCCAAACCCAAGACTGGGAGGGGAAGCAATAATAAACAGCATTTCAAGCTCTGAGTTTTTCATTTCTATACTTGCCCTGACAGCATGATTTGTGCAGGCACAGGAGAAAGCTGTAGACACTCAAAAACACCAACTGAGCCATTCAGGTATTAAAACTACTCTTTCCAGGAAGGAGACCTGTTCAAGGGAAGCTCAACAGTGCTTGACACCCCCTCCAAGGTGCTGACAGCAAGAGCAGAGAAAACTTGTCAATAAATCTTGCTCTTCACTTTATTTCACTGATACAATTAAGCCATTTGCAGAGCAGAAACTCAGTGCTTCAAATACCCTCTAGGTAAATATTTTCCATTCCAAACATGCCACTGTTTGTACCATCTGTTGGGCTCTGTCTGCTCTCAGTCGCTTGATGTTAGTTAACACAGACAAGCTATTTATTAAATTCCAGAAAGAGTAGCTTCGCTTCAACAAAAGCCTTTACTTTCAGAGGGTTTTTTTAATACAGCTTCAGAGCCAACACCTGACAAAACAAAGCAGCAGAGCCGAGAGGAGGCTGGGAGCACAATATTGCTGCACAACCTTGCTACCAGTATCCAGCAGATGTCCTTGATCTTGTCCCAGTGCCGGCAGCAGGGAGCACCCAGGTACCTCCCGCAAGAGGTTTCCACCACAGCCCGGCTGTTCGGGCAAGTTCCTACAAGATAAGGCAGGGCAGGGATTCACCAGGCAGCAGCTGACGCCCTGAAACCACCTGGGCTGTAGGATAAAGCCCAGAACTGGAATTAGCATGAGTGAAAGTGGAGCCGAGCAACCTCGCGTTTAGCCAGGGATAAATGCGCACACACCTGCTGGGGGAACAGACTGAGGACAACCACGCTCCGCGTTCCTGCCTGGCAGCTCACCCAAATATCCCAAAACTGCACAGACCCTGTCACAGCAGCACCCCACGGGGTTCACCAAAGCATGGGCACAAATACACTGATACCAGGAATAGCGTGGCAGCAGGACCAGGGCAGTGACTGTCCCCTGTGCTGGGCATTGCTGCAGCACCTCCAGTCCTGGGGGCAGTTTTGGGCCCCTCACAACAATAAAGATGTTGAGGGGCTGGAGCTTGTCCGGAGACAGGAACGGAGCTGGGGAAGGGTTTGGAGCACCAGGAACAGCTGAGGGGGTTCAGCCTGGAGAAAAGAAGGCTCAGGGGAGAACTTCTCACTCTCCAGAATAGGAGGGGACAGCCAGGTGGGATTCAAGCTCTGCTCCCAGGAAACAAGGGACAGGACAAGAGGAAACAGCCTCAAATTGCACCAGAGGTTTAGTTTGGATATTAGGGAAGATTTCTTCCTTGAAAGGGTCATCAGGCATTGGCACAGGCTGCCCAGGGCAATGGTGGAGTCCCCACCCCTGGAGAGATTTAAAAGCCGTGTGGATGTGGCACTTGGGGACATGGGGCAGTGGTGGCCTTGGCAGTGCTGAGGGAACGGTTAGACTTGATCTTACAGGGCTCTTCCAACCTAAATGACTCTATATTGTTCAGCACAGGAAAGTCTTAGGAAACCAAAACATTTCTTGCCATATTTGTGAGGCGATGTTATTTGGGATAAAAGCCAGCATGCGTCAGGACCAGTGAAAGATGTCCTTGGAACCACCAGACTCCAGAAACTGCAAGTTTCCCCTTTAAATCACTAACAGCTAACTCACACACACCTATTATCTCCCGAGTCAGAAGATAACAAATTATCTTTACACTACCTTTTTCCAAAGTGCCTGTAAAGAATCAAAGGTTTCTTTCTTCCAGCAGGAATTACTCAGCAAGCCTGCATCTTCCCATCACTGCTTCCAAGGAGTCCCTGAGGCTTCCCCAGCTCCTTCCTTCACGCATTCACATACAGACATGCTCTGCCCACACCACCATGAACTATTTGAGAGGCATTTAAACACCCGAGCAGCCAGCTGAGGCTTTTGGGTAAGCATTTCCCCTTTCCCTGCTCTCCATGCAGGCAGGGGCCAGATCAGACAGTTGCTCTTCAATCACCACCCGCTTCCGTGCACAGGGAACTGGGAAGTGATACTTCTCAAAATAGGAAGGCATAAAAAAAATCACAGAATTTTCTCAAAATAATATTACAAATAAGAGCCAAATCTAGCAGACTTATGGCCAAAGCTGAGTTTAGGTTCCCAGTCTGAGCAGCAATTCCATATGTCATGTAGTTTTCAAGCATCTCCAGCAACATGAACCCATCCAAAAGCATAAGCCAGGTATTGAGTCAAGCCAGGACTCTTGGGTCAGACAGGCAAAAGCATTAAACACACACAACCACACCTGAAATCTGCTTCTGCCCAGCACCTGGACAGGAGGGAGGGACCGTGCCACACCTGATTTTATTCCAGTTAGCTGTCTGGGAAGTTCACAGGGGTTTGTACAATCCAGGTTGCTGTGACACGCCACAGCAGCTCAGCTTTACCACACACAAAAGCCATTTACACAGGTTTAAAGCCGCTGTGCACCTCAACAAAGGCCTTAAGACAGCTGTTGTGGTCTAGTGTATGAATAGACATTCACAGTATTATCTTCACCTCAGACGCGTAGAAAGCCTCAAGGAGCAGCTACCAGTCCCTAAAATGCCTGGGGCAGTAAAATACAGGTCTGAGCCCAGCTGGGTTTGCTCACTCTAACACAGCTTAATCCCTTTCTGACGCAGGAATAAGTTGCATTAGTGTAAGTATGTTCATTCTGCGCCTACCCCTGCCATGCTCTGTTACTTTAACTCAATTAAAACAAGGTCTGCAGCACCCACAGGAATGATGCAGTTGACGCACCTTTGGTCACAAATGAGGCAGAGCCCCAAATTCCAAGTAAAACCAAAAAAAATTAAGATCATCTCCTGAGAAATTTAGGGCTGCTACATCCCTTTCATCTCCTTACATCCAGTTCCAAGCATGGAAGGAAATTCTTGGCTATGAGGGTGGGGAGGCCCTGGCACAGGGTGCCCAGAGAAGCTGTGGCTGCCCCTGGATCCCTGGAAGTGTTCCAGACCAGGTTAGACAGGGCTTGGAGCAACCTGGGATAGTGGAAGGTGTCCCTGCCCATGGCAGGAGGTGGAAACGAGATGGTCTTTAAGGTCCCTTCCAAACCCAAATCATTCCATGATTCTGTAACAGAGGAGAGCAGGTATGAGCAGTAGCTTCTCAGTACTCAAATTCCTCTCATACCTTCACAGCAATCTTCAAAGAGAAAACAGCCGGAACAAAACATTTTCCCTTTCCCAGTGTATATAACAAATATAACTATATAAATATACATTCCTGTTTTATGAATTCTTGCTAATATTTTTAAAAATAAATGTAAAATAAGAGGAGACAGAAACAAAAAAAGCGAAGGTCTTTGGTCTAGCTGCCTTTTTTTTTTTTTCCCTTAGCAGATTCTGTGAAAGTATGAATGGCATCCGAGTTCTGGGAGGCTAATGCTCATTTCAAAAAAACAACCCAGGTTTTTATATAAAAGAGCTGCAAAGAGTCAAGGAGAAGACCCAAGTGTGTTACCTGCCTGTGCATCCCAGGAGAGGTAAAATCGCCTCCCTGCAAGCCTTGCAGGGCCCAGCACCAGAGTTTTCCCTCAGGCTTCGTGGCAGCAGCAGCCCCGCTGCCCAAGCCTCACCTCCCCGGGCAGGCACAAGCTGTCCTCTGTCTGAATCCAGGGCAGAGCAGACACCCTCGGCGCCAGAGCGACAGGAAAACCACGACAGATTGCTAAAGAGGATGGCATGTTGTTTATGGGTTATGTTTCTAAAGTTTGGACGTAAGTGAGAAGAGAGCAGTCTTAATTCACTGCTTGATTCTCCAGATTTCTACTCAACTTTGCCCCTAAGTATACTCACCACACAACTTTTTAGCTTACTCACTTGAATTCCTCCACACACACAAGGAAGTTTTAAACCTACAACTTGTTCTGCAGCTCTCCAGACCACCTGGTGCTAAAGTTTTTCTCCCAAATTTCTCACTAAGGCAGCCACAGCAACAGAGAAGCAAAAAATATGCAGCCTTGAAGGGTGAGCAAGTTGCTCAGAGCAACTTTAGCAGGTCCCTTTAAGCTGGATTTCTTAACCTTTGTACCCCCACACACCAAGTGTGCAAAGGCTGCCAAAACTACCCCAAAGTGAGCCATGCACAGCCCAACAGTGTCACACTGCTGCTTTCACCAAGTTTCCACCCACACTGAACGAGGTCTCACAGGAACTCAGGGAAGGAGGAATGTGTGCACAGAGGTGATAGCACAAGAGGAAGACAAGAAACCTCAAAATAAATGGATTTGGAAAATTTCCTATAGCAATGTATCACCAAAGGTTTTCCTGCAAGAATATATTAAATTCATGGTAAGAATATTAATCTGTTCATATTTGAATTTCTTTCCACTATAAAAATAAATCAGGCAAAGATATTCTTAGTCTGAACGCCATAAAAGTGATTTTATCCAGACTTATTTTTGAATGTATATTTAAGGGATGAGCACAGAATTCTTCTGTCAACAGAGACAGGTATTAACCTAAGAATCTATTTAGTTTCAGACTTCTTAACTAGAGAAGATTTTACTCAAGTGTGCACTCGCTGTCCTTTACCCTGTTGTGAAAGGAACAAAAGAAGAGGAAATGACTAATCAAAGGAGCAGCACATTAATATATTTTGGTATGTGGAAAGGGAAAATTGTAGTTGGTATTTTTAACATTCCCAACAGGAGAATGCAGGGCCATGCATACACCAGCTGCCACGGAGGCTTGGCAGCTCCCAGGAGGGGAAAATAAAAAAAAAAAAAGAAAAAAAGTGAAGTTGTGTCCTGAAGAGGAGTTCTGTATTTTCTATTGGCCGGCATGAGCTCTGCTGGAACGAGAACCTGGAAAGGAGGCACAGCTGGGGGCCAGCAGCAATGCCTGAGTGATAACAGGTACACTTTGCCTGAACTGTAGGGGAAACCCAGCCTGGAGAGGTGCTCTGGAGGGAAAAGGTGAGAGTTTCTTGGAGCACTGCCACCAGCAAACACTCCTGTAAATCCCATTGCCACCCTGCTCTGCTGGGTGCCCTCATCCACAAGCTGGTAAGAGATAGGGGAAGAAAAGTGTCTCTGTGCCCCAGGTGGCATCCAGCAAGTCACAGCTCACCCACGTGCCGTCCATCCCACACTATCCCAAGCTTAATTGCCCCTCAAAGCTCTCCATTCGCTGCACGAGCAAAACACAGCACCTGCACATCTTTCCTTGCAGTTACTTTGTCACTGAACCCACATGAGCCAAGCCACTGATGTCCCAGTTCAACTGCATTTAACAACTGGTTTTTAATCTCACGCTCCCCCCGCCATGGGAAGTTCTTTGGGGCAGCCACGGTAACAGGCTTGCTCAGAGCAACAGGGCAGGAGCCTGACTACTGTGATAAACACAAAATTAGAACTTCCAAAACCCTTCCTAAAAGGGATCAAAACCAATCAATCCAGCAACAGCCCTGCACGGTCATTTGTGCAGTGGGATGGCACAGCACAAGAACTTTGCTCGCTCAGGAAGAGGAGCTGGACCGCTGCCTGTCTGTCCAGCTCCAATTGTTCCCACACTTCATAATTAAGGGCTACAATTCACCCTTTTTCCAATGCCAAACCCCAAAAGGCTCGTAACAAAACCATTCTAAATACTAAATGGGAAGCTACTGCTGAACCACCTGTAACGGTTTGGATTCCCTCCCCTTGCTGCAACACTGTTGGATGCAAGGGAGACACAGAGAAACTAATATTTCGTGTTCTTGCAGAGGGATTTGTGCTCAGCCACCCCATAACACAGCCAGAAGCCTGAAGCTTAAGCAGGTCTTTACCCTGGTATTGCAAAATGACAACCCCAGTCATTTCAGCAGCAAGATTTTCCCATTATTTCTGTTCAGTGTGCTGTTCCACACAGCTATACAAAGAGGTTGGACCACTGACAGAAAAAAAAAGCTTCGTTAACCTCTCAGTGACTCGACAATCCTATTGTTGAACAGCAATGGACAAAAGGAGAAGCCGGCAGCAGACGGATGCTCTCATCTATCCGAATTCCTAGAGGAAAATGAAATTGGGCTGTGCTGGGAACAGGCTGCAAGGCAGAGGAGAGTTGTTAGCTCAGAGGAAATCAAAACTTCAGTGATTCTGAATCATATCAGATCTAGATGCTTTCATGTGGTTTCTTCTAACTACCTGGAGTCTCAAGATATTATTTATTGCACACATTATGTCTAAGCAGTTGAGTGATTTCAGTTGTCTCTAAAAAGAAAACGCTGGATTGCTGTATCAAAATTACTGTCAATCTGGCACAGATGTAGCTAAATGAGAGCACCGAGAGGCAGCAAGTGAAACAAGATTGCTATACCCCATCATCAGGCTGAGTCTTGATAATTCTTCAGCTGCAAAGGGAGAGAAATCAACAGGGAAGATCTAACTCCTTTGTCACCACACACAGCACAATAATAAAAGAACGGGGGAAAAAAGTATCCATCAGTTAAACAACCGAAGTTCACACAGTGATATTAAATTTTCAAATATGCCTAGAGTTTAAAACTCAGGGGTATGCAGTTAGTTTCCCAACACTGAGATTTTAAAAGGGCAGCTTCAGTTTAGGCTGGATGACAGGGGGGACAGAGACTCAACAGAGGGAAGTCAAAGTTCCCTTAAGTTGACAGAGGCATCAAAAATGAAACTATCATCAATATGCGCAGCACAACTACCAAACTAGAATTTAGGGAGTACTACAAGGCTGGAAGCCTCCTCTTCAGCCTACACAGCTGGGTAAGCACTGCATCAGCAGGTCTATTTTTGCTTTTAATGCTCTACACTACAGTCGTGGGTCAGAAAGACACAAAAACTCTGGAAAATCCGAACAGCCAGGCTTGAGCAGGCATTACTTGCTACCCTCCCTTCCCCTGTGCACGAACAGCTCTGCTGCCCTGAACTGCACCCAAGGAACAGGACCCTGCCCAGCATCTCAGGCTTCCTCCACTCCCACCTTGCAGGGAGGGGTTGAAGCCAGAGGACAATGCTGGCGTGGGAACAAATGGGCAGCAATGGGCCATAGCTGCAGTTTGGCTGCAAGTCGGGAAAACGCTTTCAATCCAACGAGATGCTCAGTGCTGTAATGGTCAGTCTGCAGCCTCTGTACGCAGCGGGGGCACTGTATTTTATTTCACTCTTTTGCTGGTAGCAATCAATGAGTTTTAATCCATACTCACGTTAGGAACGACACCTCCAAAGAGGGTTGGATTTTATTTCAACTGTGCATTAAATTTTAAATCATTTGCCAGATTAAAGCATTGTTCACACACTATTTACAAACCCTCTGAACACAGGGAATGTTTAGAGGTATGCTCAGGACTGAATTTGGACCACAGAAGGTCCTGCTGGTGATGGGCTTCCTACAACACTGATATTTTGACTTTCTGCTCCAGCAGAACTTTGCACCAGCTGAAGGCTGAACAAACTTCCATCATGAAAACTTCCACAGTAGATATGAGTTGGTTTGACTGCTCCACAGCAAAGCTGTCTTTCAGCATTCATCCTAAAGCATGTTATCATGCAGGCATAAAGACAGCACTTCTATATCCAAGCCAGATCCCTCATGCTGTAGGACACGGTGCTGTTAGAACTCTTAAAATAAAGTTTCAAAATGGTTTAGGAACAAAAGAGGCTTTAGAAGCAATCCCTGCAGCACTGGCACCATACAATCTACACCAGTGCATTTCAAAGTATAAATTGCATCATGAGTTGGAACTTCTAACTCTATTTAAAAGCACAACATGAAGTTTTAGAAATTGCTGCTGAACTGTGGTCGTTTCCCTGCAGAGGCAGGTGAAGTGTTAAGGTCCTTCTCTGCTCTCCTTTGAGACACTGCACGTAAATAAATGTTATCGAGGGCAGCACTAAGAGCTCACCTTATCATCCACCCAAAACACCTCCTGCACTACAACAAGAATTTCACTGGCTACAGCTCCACTGAGATGCCATCCTTTCAGCTTCCACACCAGAGATGTGCTCCTGAACAGCAGCATCACACATTCCTCCCCACAAGGCTTCTTTTCACCTTGTTAACTTCTCTGTGCTTCATTGACCAGTCTGCTGAAGGCACTCGCAGCTGAAGAAATGATATACAGCTGGTGTCATCTCGTGGTGTCATCACCCAGATCCTTTAGGCTCTGGCAGGCAGCTTAAGATCACATGTTCTCACGGATCAGTGCAGTGTTTCAGCAGACTCCAAGGCAGTATTTGCATCTTAAAACACCCAGAGCAGGGGACCAGACTCCCCTCCAGCAGCAGGGTAAAGGCTCCAGATCCTCCACAGACTTGCTTAATGCTTGAATCACACCTGAGCCACATGGTGAAGGAGCTTTCTTTTACCATCTTCCTCATGCAGCTGTTGATGCCCCAGGTGAGTGATGCTGTTCCTCTGAGCAGCAACAGCCCAGAGGATGCTGCAACACTCCTTACTGGTCCCAGTTCCACAATCCAGTTCACTGCATAACCCCACATACAGTGCAATTTTGAGAGCTGGGCAACACCACACAAGAACCCCGCAAAAGATGTGCTCAAAGCACATCTCTAAAGGTTTCCTGGTTCTTTCCACTCGTGGCCATAAGGACCAAGATTGCAGGAGTTTCCTAAAGGAACTGGACACAGTTAAATGTATATTTGAAGAGTTTCGAGTTCAAGTCAAGAACCCAACATCCCTGAGTTCTGCCCCCAAAATGGCCTCCTAACACAAGCACACACACCCACCCCAATGTGCTCAGCACTGATCTGAACTCAAGAACATGCCAGGTTGTTAAAAAGGCCTAAAAATGCTCAGCAACAGAAATGCAGGGTAATTGAGGTCATTTCTCTCACACTTCTCTGTGTTCTCACTCCCTTTGCTTTGCTGCCCCACAATCTGCTCCTCCTTTGGCATGCAAAAGTTGAACAAACACTTCACTGCAACCACACAAATCTAAACTTATTTGCCTCCAACTTCAGTTACATCTCCAACTATTACTCTACTAGCCTGTAATGCCAAGTAAGGATTAAAAAATCGACTTTGAAATAGGTACACCAGACCTGAAGCCAAAAAAATTCTTCTTTTGGCACACAAACAGCATAGAAAAAGAGGTAGAAACTTGGAGATGGAAGGTGGGGGGCCGAAAAAAGCAGGATTGTAATGGAAACATCTGATCAAGAATTTTCACAAGCCTTTAAAACTTCTGAAACCCAACCCCTTCGCCAGCACTTCTCACATGGCTCAGACTGCAGACCATGTTATGCAAGTTCTAATTGTGCCTCCAGAACCCTCCCTCCCACCCACGGGCTCTGCACCTCAGTGAATCCCTGTGTAGAAGTACACTGAGGCAGAGAACCCTCCCACACCTGGCCTGGGGTGCAGAGAAAGCCTGGCCTTGTTGGGCATCTTGAACCAGGCTCTAACCCTTAAAAGCTGCTAAAAAACCCTCTGGTTTTACATACACACACCAAGCTATAAAGGCTCACTAAATTTAGCATGCAACCCAATCCTAGCAGCAGTGTAGCACAGGCTGAAGATATGGAAGTGACCTTAGGTGAAGGTAAGAACGAAAAACTGTCAGTACTCCCACTGAGCTGCCATGGGAAAGCCCAGAGAACCCAATAAAATCCTAACAAAACCTCCAAAAATCCTCCCGGCAGCTTGGTGGTTTCCAAGGCTTTGAGATGCCACCTCCACCCCTCTTCTGGACAACTCTGCTCATTGTCTACGCTGGGATAGGGTTGGGAGGAACCTTCTCAGCACACTTCAGGGCAAACAATTCTCCATGAGCTTGGAGAAGTGAAGGTTCACGGACCTCCACCACCACTGCTGTAAACACAAAACCAGGCAGCATGAAGAGAAAAAGCAGCAAAGTCCTTTGTCCTTCGATCACAGCTGGAGCCACACGTGCTGCCAACAGGTGCTGAACCAAGCAAAGGTCAGTAGGTGTGACATGGGATACAGCACTGACCTGTAAACTTCATTTTCTGCCAGTTCCCAGCACCACACCCCCTGTGAACTGCAGACACTGCCTGCTCCAAGGACAGGACACACTGAGTCTCCCTGGAGAACAGCAAGTTAAGGGAGGCAAAAGAGCTCCCACCTAGTCCTGGGGGAAAGGGCCCTTCCTGGCACAGCACCCTAAACTCCGATCACTTCCCAGAACTGAAAATGCCCTGTGAAAGATCCAGTGGGCATAAGCTGCTGTAGCCATGGTGATGCTCTCAGGTACACCTGGAGCTGAAGCAGAGAGGAGCAGCAGGGATGCTGCAAGTGGTTTCACGTACCTGTTTTTAGGTCCTCACACAGCATTAAAGGCATTACCTATGTGACAGCCAAGCTAGGATGTCCACTTGCAACATTAAGTGTTGACTTAGAGGGCAAAGCAGCACTAAACACCACGACAGCCTTTCAAACCAGTCTGGGAGGCAAGAAGCAACATCACTTTCTGGGGCCAGGCTTGGCCTCCCACCCACACCACAGAGGAGATCCTGAAAGGAAGGGGCATGTGGGAAAAGTCCTGGTTGCTGTAGGAAAGCAGTTTCATGTCGTATCACAGAATGGTTTGGGTTGGAAGAGATCTTACAGATCATTCCATTCCAGGCCCCTGCCATGGGACACCTTCCACTATCCCAAGTTGCTCCAAGCCCCATCCAACCTGGCCTGGAACACTTCCAGGGATCCAGGGGCAGCCACAGCTTCTCTGGGCAACCTGTGCCAGGGCCTCCCCACCCTCACAGGGAAGAATTCCTCCCTAATACCTAATCTAAATCTCTTCTCTCTTAGTTTAAATCCATTCCTCCTTGTCCTGTCACTATCTGACAATGCAGCTCACCCATCAGCTGACTGCCAGGGGTTCAGGTGACAAACGGGACCAAGAAAAAGGCACTACCAGCTGCTCTGCTGGTGACCTCCTGGCATCTTCACCTGCAGGTGCTTGGCCTCTGCCTTCCCTTCTGTAAAATGGGCAGCTAAGTGTCATGCCAGAGCCTGGCAGCAGCACAGGGCAGATGCTGATGGAGAAACATCCATGTGAGCCAAATGCAAGACATCAGCTACAACACTCCTGCCACCCAGCACTTCCCACCCAAGGCCTGGGAACCATTCACTTCTTCCAATAAACTGGACTTTTAAATCTGTTGTCATCAAGTGCAGACTTTCCAACTTAAAACCTCACAGCAAATAGGCTGGGAAAGAAAACTAGTCATGGCTAGTGGTCAGATCAAACCAGGAACAATAAAAATAGGAGCTGACTGATATTATAGGCCCTCTTATGAGTCAGTCACAATCTGGTCCAATCCTGGCGAGTTCCCTGAAGAGCTGCACCTTGTGCAACAGCTTACTCATCACCTTCCTTGACAGCTATGCACTTAAAAACAGATTATGAGTCCACTCACATTTTCCCATTAAAATCTTCCCCTCTGCCCTACTACAAGCAGGACAGAGCAGAGTGATGCCAGCCTAGGAGTGGGCAGCTTGTCCCTTGCAGGGGAGGAAATAAAGCTTTTATCTCCCAGACTCAACAACTTCCTTCCTGTGTGGTAGCAGGCGGACAAAAGACACCTTTTCACACCACAGACAGGAACGAGATGTACTAAAAATTGTCACAGCCCTGAAATAAAATACTCTGCTTACCGCTTTCAGTCCATATGGGAGAGTGTAAAACAGAATTAAGCCAGCATCTCTTCTACAAGGAACTTGCAGGGTGGGATTTGGAAGCAAAAGAATAAGGAGCCCAAAATAACTCGGGTTGAGTTTATATTGCTCTGGCAGCTAAGCAAAAGTTGGTAACACTGGACTTAGGTATTTCCCCTCCACAGGATGAGAGCTGGATTGTTTTTGGAAGCACCATGAATCAGGGGCATAAATATACCAGGCTTTAAGAGCCTTTGACACCCACGTAATTCTGAACTCCAGCTTGATTTTCCCTGGGTCATTCAACACGTGCTCAGCGAACTGGACACCAGACAGGGAGGCTGAGAAGGTCAGCTATTCAATTAATAGGTGTGATCCCAAAACCAGAACTTGTGTTTTGCTGGATAACATCAACACACATCTTCCAAGGGATAAACGGCCTTCCCTGATGCTCCATTAGTCATTCAGCTAGAACTTGAAGGAAAACAGGAGTTTTGCTCTGTTTCCTCAACTTCACTGCATAAAAGGGCTTAAAGATGCTTCCTGCAGCAGGGGAGCTGTGATGCAGCGGTTCCAACAGAGCAGTGATTTGCAGGATTGCCTGGCTACAAGCAGATCCAGACAGGAAAGCCAGGCAGCAGGATCAGCCAGAAGGAAGAGTGTCCAATGGAAAAACAGAAAAAAACCTACAAGAGGAGCTGTTCTCCATGTTTTCCTACCACTGAAAATCCTGCACACCTGAGAGCAACCATAGCAAAGAGCTGTTAATGCAAGCAGAGGACAGCACTATTTATAATAGGGACTATTAGTGCAAGAAAATTAGTAGCTTGTCCACATGACTGATTTACAGACACTTTCTCCGAGTTACAATGCAGCCCCAGTGACGCAGAAGCAAAGATGAGCTTTCATTTGAAACAGAAAAAATGTGATTCCTTTAAATAAATCTTCATGGGAAGAAAAGGTGAAGAAACTACTTTTTACTTCTCTTCAGGAAAAGCAAGTTAGAGCTGTGGATTTTGGTAAGCAGGGTGGCCACAAAGCACTAACAAAACCAGAGAACATTGCCGAAAAGGAGGAGGAGAACTGCAAAGAAGTAACTTTCTTGATTACCCCACAAACCTTATATCTCCTGCCCCTCTCCTCTCCCTCCCACCCCACACTCATTGCACAGCAAAACTCAAGGCTTGAAGCACCCAACCTAGTTCTTTTTATCATATAGTGGCAAGGAGATAATGTTCTTTATTTGTGCTAGTCAAAGGTTGTTTACAGAGTTTTCACGTGCACACATGTAACAGACACCATTCCTCTTTTTCCCTATTTTCTACAGTATCTAAGAGCCTTAAAAACCCTCACCTCTAAATTGGAAGCATTAAAAAGGATCATGAGATTTGCATTCTTTAGCACCTCAGATTATATTAGAGTTTCCACTGCCATGACTTCCCTTTCCAACACCCCACCAAGCTTCAATCAAAGAATCCTCATATTTGAGTGGACTTTGGTATTTCTTGTACCAAGACATTGGAGCATCCAGGCCAACAAGATGGTCAAAGCAGTGGAATTTCTGCACTCCCAGGAGATCTCTGTTTAATTTTGCTGTATGGAGAGGTCCTGGACCAAGCCAGCCCTCTGCCCAGGACCTATATTTAGGCACTGAGCTGACCCGACAGTGCCCCCGTAAGCTCATTTATCGAGATTCACTTATTCATTCTAATATAATCTAATCAGATGCAGCAGTTCTGTACACAGGCATGGCAGTGACCAGGAGAGGACAATTTCAAACACAGGGAATCCAGCCCAGGTGCTACTTAGTTCTCACACAGAGGGGAAAATACCCCTTGCCAGAGGAATGGCAGGAATTGCAGATGCCTGTGCACTGTCTCAGAACAGCACATGATCCACTCTCCTTCTTCCCTCCACCAGGTAAATAACAATTCCTCAACTGGAAGCAGCAGCACCAGAGTCCAGATCAATATGTGGTACTTATCGATGCAAGGGCTGCTGCTCCAAAATCACTGGAAATGGGGGCAAAAAAATAAAAAAGCAGAAATCAGTCTCTCAGGCAGTGCCCATGCCAGCAGGCACAGATGTGTTCCCAAACTGCAGACCGCAGGCATCAGCCTGGATAAAGTGCCAAAGAGTCCACGTTGTAAGAAAATACTTTAAAGGCTCCATTCTGCCAAGAAATAGGAAGTTTTCAAAGCTCCCAAGTACCCTCTCTCCTGCCACCAGCTGTAGTTCAGGCATGCGAACAGGAAGAAGCTTTTACATTTCTAAAAACATAAATAAATAGTATTTTTTTTTAAGTCCCTCTGTGTTTTATTTGCTTGGACATCTTGTATAACGATGAGAGGAGAAGCAGATTCCTAGGAGTCATGGGCTGGTAATTCTCCAATTTATCATCTCCATAGTTTATGCACAGTCATTAACCAGAAGTGATTTGTCTTGGACAGATTTAGCCCAGCAACTCCCTGTCTCGTTAGCCTGAAACAATCACCCGAGGAATGTCAAAAAGTTTGTGAGCTTAGTGCAGCAATCAGCCCCCTCCAAAATACTCCTACTTTTAAAAATAGTCCAATCCTGCTGCTTTGCCAATGCAGAGCAGGAAGTTTAAGAGCTAAACACAGATATGTAATAGTCCCTTTATATTAAAAAGATTATGATGGGTAAAGGTAAAAGGTTATCACTGACAAGGAAATCCTGAAAATATTGGTAAGAGAACAACACAAGGAGACTTAAAGACTTTGACTTGTTTAACCTACAAAAACAAGGGGTCAAGAGGGGATCCGATTGCTCTAATTACATCAGGGAGGGAAAACAATCACTTAAACCAAATGGAAGCACTAGAACCAAAAACAAATTGCACAAACAGGCCATGAACACCGTGAGGATGGAAATTCAGCAACTGCTCAAGACTTCAAGGTTCTCTAACAGATCTCTCACAGAGATGGAGAAAGAATAAATTGATCAAGTTTCACCTCGGAAGTAGTTGTATTATGAAAGGCATCCACAGCACGGATGGGTCCTAAAACCAGGAAAAGTAAACTTGATTTGGCTTGCTGCCACAGCTTTTGGAGTGAGGAGCGGGATGAAGAATTACCTCCTCCTGCCACTCTGCCTTCTGCTTCCTCCCCCATCCCTCCGGGACAGCACAGAGGGCATTCACACTATTTACCCAGGCACATCACTGGGGTATGACCAGGGAACTAAACTTGGGAGCTGAAGCCTCACAAAGTCAATGGTGAGTGGTGGGTGCCTTGGCAGCAGCAGGGGAAAGGGATTAGAAGCAACCAAGTTTGATGCTTAAAATAAAACACATATCCTCTCCCCCATGTCCTCACGCTTAAGGGTCTTGGGTGTAGCTTAAACACAGGCCTGGTCATCACCTCTGAAATTCACTGGGAATTCCAGTTCCTAAGGGATTTTTTTAGCCCTGGGTTTACAGCAACCAAGGTCAAGAATGATTAGACATTTTTGAGCCATAACCACCAAATCTCCAACAGCAAGAGCAGATGATGCAAACAAAAGCTGTTTACCGAGCTAACCAAGCAACACCACAGTTTTACACAGGCTTGAGCAAGTCTTTCCCTTTTCTTCAAGGGGTATCAAAAACAAAGCAGTCATCAAGTCTCTAACAGGGGTTTTGTGGCAGTGGGGGATAAAGCATCAAATTAAAATCTCATTGTGTCCTTCAGATCCCACTGCTGCTATTTCTGAGAGCAGAAAGCATCTTCTTGAGAGCAGCTGGAAAAGGGGGGTGGTAGGAAAAAAAACTACCAAAAAAGGTATTTGGTAGTAACTCTACCAGAGAATTAGTGTTTCTCTCCAATCCCCAACGTTTCGCTGCTGCAGTTACACACAAAAGTTATTTTAATCACAGTATGCAGAAAGCAGCATCAGCATATGAGGCAAGAGAAAAAATATGTGGTAAAGCGAGTTGCATGGCCTGTTCGAAGGCAGAAATTACAGCACAGTTACAGGCAAGAGGTCCACTAGGCAGAGAAACACTTCCAGCCAAAGATGATAGTGATCCAGAGAAAAGGCAAGGAAAAATATCCAAAAGGAGGCAGAACACGGGAACTGAATCCCTTCTCAACTTTTGCAGCAATCAGTTCGGACTTTCCCTTGTCATAGATAAAGAGATGCCAATAGAATAGTTATGTCAACTAAATACCATTTGTGTTGGTGGACAGAGGCAGCAACAGCAACACTAAAGGAATGGGGGGAAAAAAGGGAGAATTTTAAACAGGAAAGAGCTACAGCAGGGTATCAGCTCAGCTCCTTTTCCACAAAGAGAGGAATGATCTTTCAGGTTTTCTAACACTGACCTCAAAATACACAGCACAGCCTTTGAGTGTGTGGGGAGGAAGAGAAGTTATAAAACAACAAACCGAAAGCACACAGGTGGATGCACATCACTAGAGAGCAGAACTTGTCCCTGTCTAATGCAGAAAAGATGCTAAGCTACGTTATTCTTAATAACCACCTACTCAATTAAAATACTTCATCAGTTGAAGGCAGCCGGGTACAAAAGGTGCAGCCTTGCCACCTTAACTCCTCTTTCCTTCTCAACAACTTGCACGCTGGAAGAAGGGAGTAAGCTGTGAGTAGAGAAGAGGTGATAGGGGCATTAACACCTCCTGGGTTAGCAGAGCTGCACACAACCCGTACCGGGACCGTACCAAAGGGCACAGACAACCTCAAAAATAAAACACCGCTGACACCACCACCTACGAAGGTGGGGAGCAGCATTTCCGAGCGTTTGACAGCGGTATAGGCACCCAAGCCGGGCCAGAGCGCGGCAGTGAAGTGCAACGCTCATTAAAGCTCGTAGGGCCCCCCGGGCGCTACAGCACCCGCCTGTCACCGAACCTCACCCGGGGTTCCGACAACCGCGGAGAACGCTCCGAAATCACATTGCGGCCGTCACTTCTCGCCCAGCCGCTCCTCGGCGGGCGGCTTAACGCAGCAGGCTCCGGGAACACCGCGAACACGGCGGGTTCG
The DNA here is from genome assembly GCA_013397915.1 of Daphoenositta chrysoptera. Classification (NCBI taxonomy): domain Eukaryota; kingdom Metazoa; phylum Chordata; class Aves; order Passeriformes; genus Daphoenositta; species Daphoenositta chrysoptera. Next base: position 382,122 of record VZRO01003848.1, on the reverse strand, counting down.
CCCCGCTTCACCCGGCGCCGGCGAGATGCGCTCGGAAGGCACCAGAGCCCCACCGGAGCCCCACGGGAGCCCCCCGAACCCCGCCGGCCCCACGGCAGCGGCCTC